>JAOBRD020535228.1:0-16764 GCA_027575215.2 Hydrozoanthus sils | reverse complement strand
TGTATTGTTCAGTCGAAGATCGAAGCTCAGCGAACTTTAAAAAATAATTAGCCATCGAGCCCGAGCCTCAGCTTGTTCTTAAATTGTTATTAAATTTTCGCCAATCTGAGCCTCGTTCTTATAAAATTGTTCTTACAAAAAAAGCGTGTATTTAGGCTTTATCTAGCTACGTAATAAAGATTTCTTATTTCATTGTTTGCCCAGGAAAAGGTGTAAAAACATCGGATACGCATTGTTTTACAAAATACGCGCTATTTTTTTAAAATAATAACTTTATAAGAACAAGGAGGCTCGGATTGGCCAGAATAGAACAAGCTGAGGCACGGGTTCGATACTGAGCTATTTTTTTTTAACTTTACCGAGCTTTGATTTTTACGGAATTTAACAATACTGAGTGAATAAAAAAAATGGTTCGCTTTTCTTCACCTTAAATCACTTATTGCTTCAAATTATACGCTGTACACGTATATTTGCGCTGAAGTTCCTTACAACCGAATATTTGTGTATTGCAACACCCATTTGGCTCAAAGTTTGTTCGATTTCGACCACCTGCACCCATAGAAATGACAACAACTTAAGAATCGCCAAAAATTAAGAATGATGAGCCTCGGCCAATTTTACTGCTTTTCTAGTACAAAAAACGCGCGCGTGTAATAAAATAAAAGCTACACACACATCTTTTATAAATTTGGCCGTGGCTCATTCTTCCTAATTTTTAAGCGATTCCAGCCTCTGTTCTTATTTCTATGTGTTGTTTAAACCGAATAAAAACTACGCCTATAAGGTATTTCGAAATACATTGGAAAACAATTTGTAGGGCAAATACAAGCGTACAGTGCATAATTTTAAGCAATGAAAAATATAGCTGTGAACCATTAATTTTGCCAGGTTAATAACGACCCTGAGCCTCAGGTTGTTCTTAAATTGTTTTAAAGTGCTGCTGAAGCCATTTTGTCATTGTTACTTTTATATTTCTAAGTGCTTTTACAACACTTCTATTCAACTGTAACTGGGTAAAAGTGCTTACCTGACCATTTTAAGTCCTTGCCGGAAATAGGCGTTCAAAATACAGTGCATTCAGTGCGAACAAATTCAAAATACACTACGGCGATTAACAATGTCACATGGTTTGAAAGGATTACAAGCTGCTCTATACTAGCTTTTACAGCCCACTATTGAGTTTCTTGCTCAAACACTGGCCACCAGCCATGCAAACTACGCCATGCATGATCAATTTGAATTGGACCGGGAAAGTGAGTTTCAAACCATGTGATATCACACATATCTAACGAGCTTAAAAAGTGTTCGCAGCTTTGGCGCTAAATAGGCATTTTGTCTTCGTAAAATCTCCACAGAAATTATACTAGTTATTCTTCAATTTTAGATATTTAAACTAGTTTGAAGATTTCGCCTCAGCATGCAGTAGCACATTAAATTTTGGCCAATCTGAGCCTTGTTGCTCTTAAAAAGTTGTTTTCATAAAGAAATGCGTGTATCATCCGAACCGGCTATGGGAGAATTTTACTCTTCATCTTCAACTGTTTGCCGGCTTTGTTTGTTCAACTTTCATTTTCTTGGAGCAAACGATTTGTTTTCTAAGTGTTATCAGTGGTATAATTATTAAAGGCGGGATTTCACCTGATTCGCGCTTTGTGGCCAGTTGTATTTTTTTTCTTGAAGGTTGGTAGTTTTAAAGAGAATTTTTAATTTGGTGTTTTTGTTGGAAGTTTAAAAATTAATTTTGAAGTTAATATTTGATTTAAATTCGCCAAACCGTTCTCAAACCAAAGCTGTACTAGTCCCTTGCATGGAGGAACGGTTTGGCAGTTTTGCTCAAATTTCTTCTTATTCAAATATCTTTTTCAACTTCCTCACTATCAAACAAAAGTTTAGTTTAAGTCCTGCCTTAAATGTAGTGTCGCACGTGGCAATGCATGAATTTTATAATACAAATTCAAGAGGCTCTTATAATATCTCTAGGTTTAGTAAGTTTACTCTCTAGTGGCTTATTAGCGACCAAAATTTTAATTTATTCGCCAAAGAATTTTTTTTGGTTCAAAATCGTGTTCATCTGTTCTTGACAGTTCGTGACTTCCGTATCTCAAAATACAGGTGTAAAAAAATTCATCTGCTACAGAAACAGTTACATTGACAAGCTTACACTTATTCGGAATCGGAATCATCTAATTCCTACGATAGTACATAGTTGCTTATGTTTTGAACACCATTAAACTGAATTTAAGAGAGCAGAAAGTTGACCTTTTAGTGTAACACGCTTCGAAGAGAATGCCGACATTTTCAACACTTCAGCATTGATTCCTTATTTTGTTTTCTCCGATCTGCTCAATGCATTTTTAGAGCTATATTGACTCGAAGAGTTTCGTATTTCTAAGTTTCTTACTCAAATTTCTTCTTACTAAATTATCTTTTTCAACTTCCCCACTATCCGACAAAAGTTCAGGTGAAACCCGGCCTTATGAAATTAGACGTTGGTAATTAACTCACTGAACATGATCATGAACGGGTTAAATTTGTTCTTTCAGGCAGTATGTTTGCTGTTCTTGATTATAAGTAGAATTTATTGTTTTTGATTTTTGGTTGGAAAAATAAATTGATCACAATCTTCCGTGCCCCGATGCTATCACGGTTCGTCTAAAAAATCAGCTCGTTCACACGGAACAAAAAACAAACTGTTGCGTTATCGTTTGATTTGAAACACAATGTAGTCTGCATGATTGTTGCAATGGATATCGGCGGGTACAAATGGGAGCTCGAAAAAATAAAAGAAAGGAAACGGATTAGCGACACACAGGATTAAACGAGCTCGTTCGATTCCTATGCAAAGCGTTGCCTAGCGCTTTTTCTGCATCAAATGCAGTTGACGTCTAGTGTCATTTTGGAAAAACACCAGTGCACGCACATGTAAAGCGTTATCTAGTGCTTGAAAGAGAAACAGGACATGACACTCCATCCAAGGGAGGGATGAGAGTTTTGATACCATATTTTATTTAACTCTGATGGCAACTGCTAGAGCTTTAATCCCCCCCCCCCCCACCCCAAGGAGGTACTCACTCATTTGGTATGATATAGGGGTGCTAGTAATATTTTTGGGGGGTCCAAATTGGTAATTAGGTATGTTTTGGGGGTTTTCAGAGAAAAATCAAGGTCATCTAAGAAAATAAAACGGTCTTTTGTAGGGGTGCATAAATAAAACAAGCTTGGGGTTTTTTTTGGCAGTTTTCTTCTGCCATTTTTAGAAATCGATGCTACGAGGTGATTTTCGTGGGTCAAAAAGCATCCCTATCCTTTTTTGAACCGAAGTGACCCCCCTCCCCTCCCCCGGGCTTTCACCGTAAACTAAATGCGATAGATTGTGTAAAATCACAAAAGAGGGTTTGTGCGCCATGCACTTACTACCCCTTCTTGGGACCTAAAAAGATCTCAACGCACTCATTGGATACTACGCATGCTATATACTCAACACCCTCCCTTAAGCTCGTCTTGAGTCAGGAGTAAAGTTTAGCATAGAGTTTTTTAGGGGGGAGGGGGGTTTAAAACATTAATTTCTCTACTGAAATTAAAAAAGCAAAACCAATACCCGCGCGTACGACAATTGTAATATATAAGACTGGTATGGCCAGTCGAAATATTGTACAAAAGATAAGTCACAAACGTCGTCTTGGTTTTTTTTTTTATCTCTACATTTTAACTTGCAATTCAATTAGATCATCTATTTATCCGAAAAAAGCAGAATCTTTGTAGACGGTTGCTTGCATTTTATCCGTTTATTTCTATAGATCGAAGTTGGTCAAAGTAATATTTATAGCGTTTTACACTTCCAGTACCATAAGAAAAATGTAATACTAGCTTATACTGGCTTTGAGATCGACTAGATTTTGCAAGCGTTAAACTTAAGCATCTCGTTTCTGTTCAACCGTTCGACAACGTCAGATGGCTGAGAAAAACAAATATGCTGGGAGAGACCTAGGATCTAGTATTTGCAGTTAAGTTCATTATGGGCTTTTCTTCTAACAAAGGTCACGTTTGGCACTCTTTACGGCCCTCACCCCTCCCCTGCCAGTCCAACAAGTTTAAAACTAAGCGCCCGCACTTTCAGGTACAACCAGATTGTTAGAATAACTTCAAAAATGAGGCTAAAGCATGAAAAATAATTATGAATAAAACAGTGAATTCATAACTATGGTTAAAAGGATTTGTATAGAAACATCGAAAAATCCCACAATCTAACTCCTGTTTTCCTCCTGTTTTTTATTTTGTTTTGTTTTTGTATATTCATGTTTTTGGGGTTGGGGAGGGGGGAGGGGGGAGGAGTGATGGTTCAGTTATCTAACCGCTTATCACTAAGTTGTAAGAAAACACGAACACGAGCCGAATCAAGAAGCAATTAATCTGAGCTTTTTTGTCTAATCCATGATCATGACGTATCTCAATCTACTTAGTTCATACTCTGCAGCCACCGCCCAAGAAGGTAGCGTGGTTACCGTTTTTTCTGTGTCATGTGACGTGCGTAAAACCTCTGATTTGAGGGTCGAGAGCCAAAATGGGGACTCAACTGACACTCAACTAGATGCTAAAATCTTCCTAGAAGAAACAACTGAATTACACATATATACTATGAATATTATCAGCAACCAGAGTGTACATGTTAGGTACGTTGTGGAAACGTTCATTTAAGGGACTCCAGTCGTACGTTTACACCATCTCGTGCAGTCAAGGTAGCACCTCCGGTCAATATCAACGGTTCTTGCGTTTCAGGTGAGCGTACAAACTGAAACTTTCTCAGAACTTTTACCAAAGTCAGCTTAATCTCCAGCAGGGCAAACCGCATCCCAATACAATTGCGGGGACCGGCTCCAAACGGCATGAACTAAAAAGAAGATGACGGTTTTAGTAGGGGCACTCAGAGGGTAATCTTCATCACGTTCTTAGAGCTGGCTAAATAGGAAAGATTTCAATTATTGATAAGTCCACAATACAATAACAATACAATACTTTATTAATCTCTCCCCAAAGGG
Organism: Hydrozoanthus sils; assembly: GCA_027575215.2. Lineage (NCBI taxonomy): Eukaryota > Metazoa > Cnidaria > Anthozoa > Zoantharia > Hydrozoanthidae > Hydrozoanthus > Hydrozoanthus sils. The sequence goes on along the minus strand of JAOBRD020535228.1, from coordinate 11,728 downwards.
GCTTTTCAGAGCCTTTAGCTTCGCCTAAACAGCTTATTTGTCCACCATTACTTAATTGGCAGTTTGAAAAAAAACTTTGTTCAGGTCTCGAACAAATGTTTGGATTTGAAAGGTTTATCTGTAATCTGCCTATAAGACAATAAGAAGCGGAGGAATTGGGTCAGTGGCAACATCTCTACCTCCCAAACCCAGTTCGATCCCTGGCCTGACCGAGTGTTGTGTATTTGGGTGACCTTCTTTTTCGATAAATTCCACTCAGCCTTCAATCCTTCCAGGGTCGGTAAAATTAGTACCAGTATACATGGAGCGTTTTGAAGCAGCTTCCCGAGACGCCTACATATACTTCCGGTCCGCTGGGGATAAAGTGATCATTGTAAAGCGCCTTCGAACATAACCACACAGAAAAGGCGTAACATAAGTGCATCACTTTACCTTAACTCAAAGATTAACAAGACATACGCAGCTCCTTGTAGCGTCATTTAGCGGGAAGTGTGATACAAAAAGCTGTTTAGGTCAAAGTAAAGGTAAAAGTACCAGTATTCCACGTCGGTAGCCTCTTCATTTGAGAGTGCTATCATCAGTGGAAGCCGACAATGTGCCCTATAGGCGGATTTGATTGTTTACATATTATGGCATTTATAATATAGTTCCATAAAATCTTGCAATTTGGTTGATTTAGAGGAATGGTATTTATCGTTAACAGTGGTATTTCAAGCGCTTGGGAGTAGTATTTCAAAATCACTATGGCAACAAATGCTTCTTCTGAGAAAATGGCGGAACATTTGCAAGCGTTTCGATTGGAAAGAACAGTTTCATAAACAAGGATTTGCCAGAGTTTAGTGTAGGCAAAATAATTCATTCAACTCGAAGATTTCGTGAACTGATTCTCTGACTATGGCATCACACCATCTGCTGGCGCTAACGCGTCACTTGTTTGTTTATAAAAAGGTTTTGGCTGACGCCGAAATGAAAGAAGCCGGCTTGGACTGGCACTCCATGATTCGAATGTCGAGAGATAGTTGTAAGGAAGTGGAAAGAGCTCGTTGGTGGCCTATGCTCAGCAAGGAACGGGCAGGCTTGAGTCAAGTAAGTCAAAGAGTTGTCCTTGAGAAAGAACTTTACCCGAATTGTTCCAGCCGAGTCGTCTTACCCAACGAGAAGCAGCTTTTGCCAGGGGTTAAACTGCGAAGGATGAGTGTCTTGTCCAGGGGGAGGAGATCTTAACGGTAATCAGAAATAAGGACGGACCAGTTTCTAGCTAACAAGTAGACTTCAAGTAAGATTAAGTTCTATATTCAGATTTGCATACTCACTTGGTAAGGATGAAAAGAGTCTTTGTTAGGCCCACGAAACCTTTCGGGATCAAACTTTTCTGCATCGGGCCACGCATCTGGATCATGGTGCAGTGCATAAAATGGAAGCACAACCTCAACTCCAGCTGGAAAGTGAACTCCGTTGATTGTACAAGCTTTCTTACACTCTCTATTCATGTTGTATACTGGTGGATGAAGCCGCTGGGCTTCATTTATTACGCAATCCAAGTACTCGATCTTCTGAGCGAGGTCGTACATCGGCATCTCAGCGTTACTCTAAGAACAGGAAGAACATTTTTATCTTGTCTTTACTACTCTTAGGTGGTCGGAAGGATCCAACAGGTTTTATAATCCCAATTATTGGACTCCGAGGGCCTACAGTTCAACATTTTTATCAAAGAAGACGCGAAGGTCTAACCGATTGCAGATGTTAGAGCAAAGGCAACATCTTCTCCTCAGTTGTTTTAAGACCCTGAGTGAAGGTCCGGCACAGGAAATCGAACCCGGGCCTCCCGCACGACAGACTGGTACCTAATCAACTGGGCTAACAAGGCTGCGATGTGGCTCAAATTATTTCGTTTTTAATCTTACAGACTTCTGGTGCCTAAGGCCCGCTTCAAGCCGCCCGGGCTACAATTGTCATAAGCTAGCTCGACTCTGGCACGAGTTAAGCACGGTATCTGAAACAAGCCTCACCTAGCACGGGTGAGCTTGTCGTTTCAATCGCCGTGTTAAAGGCGTATTGAAATTGGAGTTTCTAAGTTCAGGCGAGCTTAGCACGACTAGAGCAGAGTGATTTCTGTTTATTTCTGTCTTACTTGTAATTTTTGTTTTATTGTTTATCCGTTTGTCTGTGTCACGTGTATTGCTTCTCCGTTTGTCCTCCTAACACTACCTTTAGCCTGGTTTTCTTTCTGTTTTCGCTTTAACCCTTGAAGACACTTTTCAATCAAGCTTTTAAGTGTGAAGGTATGTATCATTGAAACCAAAGACTAACGCTAACAATATTATCATTCTCTTCTCTTAGAAAATTGACCGCAGCAAAAAAGATGGCGGTATGTATTTACCCACAATTCCTAAACCTACCTCGTTCCCAGGGCTTTCATTGGGCCCGACCAAAGGAAAAAGCCCTGGTAACGAGGTTGACGGGAAACCTAAGGTTGCTCACAGAAACGCACAGAGAGAACTGGTAAACTTCGTACTTGACATTCACAGCTCTGTAAACACAAGGAAGTGTTTCCCTGATTGTGGCCCTTTTGAGCCTCTCTAAGCGACGTAAGATTCGCAAGGCATTGTGGTAAATTTGTTCAACCGCCATCTTTTCGGTATGGTTACTCAAGCTTCATACCTGTACCGCTATTTCAATCTCGTATCGCAGCTTCTCCTGTATATCAGGGTTCATGGCCAAATGATAGGCAACAAAAGAGAGAGTGTTACTGGATGTTTCATGTCCGGCCAGAATGAACACCACACATTGGGCAACGATCTCGTCGTCAGTCAAACCATCCCCCTCGCCAGATTCATTCTCTTCTTGATTGGCTAGCATTGAACGCAAAAGGTCTTTTCTGCCTGAATTTCCCTTCTGCAGCTCCTCTCGGCGTATCTTAACAATACCAGCTGCAAGGTCTAAAAAATAATCTATCGGGGAACTTAAGAGCACTTTCATGATCAGGGGCTGCAAAAACCCAAGAGGCAAACTCGCCAGGAAGCGAAAGGTTGTGGGGGGACGGCGAAGAAACTTTTTGGATTCATTTAGTATTTCCGAATCAGCATTTTTCTGCACATCTGACTCCAATCCAAATGCAGTTGACATGATGACGTCCAGTGTCATTTGGGAAAACCACTGATGCATGTCCACGCTCTTTCCTGCAATTCAAAGATTAAATTAGTGCTCTTTATTCCCAAGAATTCTGGATGCTAGTTTAGAAGCAGATCTAATCATCATCTCAGCCATCATCCAAATCATCATCTCAGCCATCATCCAAACCATCATCTTAGTCGTCTCAGTCATCATGTTACTCATCATTCCAACCATCACATCAAACATCATCTCAACCAGCTTCTCAGCCATCATCCGAACCATCATCTCAGTCATCACCCAAACCTTTATCTCAGTCATCTCAGTCATCATGTTAGTCATCATTCCAACCATCACATAAAACATCATCTCAACCATCATGACACAGCCATAACCTTGACCTTACCACAGCCGTTACCTCATATTCAACCAAAGCAGGTTTCTACCAAGTCAGCTTGGGCCACGAAAGGGTCACGTGACAGCTGACCCAGCACGTCCTGTTAAACACGATTTCACATTCGCGATAACCCAAACCGGAAACAACCTTTCTTATCAAGCATGTGATACGATTGAAACGTCGTTGTTTACTCTAGGAGTTTAAGAAATTGATCCAATTTAAGCATATATACAAAACACTATTAACTGAGTGACTCAAAACATTCACCGTCATATTACTTTAACTATCATCCAAACGATCAACTCCACCACTACTTGAACGATCACATCGGGTTTCATTTTGACTATCACCCTATCATCTCAACTATTATCTTAACTACCACCTTCGCCACCACTTGAACGATCGCCTCAGCTATCAATTCAAATATCAATCTAAACATCATCCTAACATTAACCAATACCTCAAACCAAACCATCACTTCAACGATCCACTGAACTATCATATTATCATTCTATCGTCTCAACTATCATCCTGACTACCACCTCCATCGCGACTTCAACGATCCAGTGAACTATAATATTATCATCTGATCATCTCAACTATTATCCTAACCACCACTTCAAAAGCCACTTCAACGATCGCTTCCGTTATCAACTCAACTAACATTCTAACTAATATCCTAACATTAACCGACACCTCCAACTCAATTATCACTTCAACGATCCACTGAACTATCATTTTAACTATCACCCTATCATCTCAACTATCATCCTAACCATCACCTCCAACGCTACTCCGACGATCCACTGAACTATCATATTAACTATCATCTCAACTACCACCTTCATCGCCACTTCAACGATCGCTTCGGTTATCAACTCAACTATCATTCTAATTAATATCCTAACATTAACCGACACCTCCAACCCAAATATCACCTCAACGATCCACTGAACTATCATTTTAACTATCATCCTTTCATCTCAACTATCATCCTAACCATCACCTCCATCGCCATTTCAACGATCCACTGAACTATCATATTATCATCCTACCATCTCAACTATACACCTAACCATCACCTCCATCGCCACTTCAACGATCCACTGAAATATCATACTATCATCCTATCATCTCAACTATCATCCAAACCACCACCTCCATCGCTATTTCAACGATCCACTGAACTATCATATTGCCATCCTACCATCTCAACTATAATCCTAACCATCACCTCCATCGCCATTTCAACGATCCACTGAACTATCACATTATCATCCTACCATCTCAATTATCATCCTAATCATCACCTTCATCGCCCATTCAACGATCGCTTCGGTTATCAACTCAACTATCATTCTAATTAATATCCTAACATTAACCGACACCTCCAACTCAATTACCACTTCAACGATCCACTGAACTATCATATCAACTATCATCCTTTCATCTCAACTATCATCCTAACCACCACCTCCATCGCCATTTCAACGATCCACTGAGCTATCCTATTATCATCCTACCATCTCAACTATAATCCTAACCATCACCTCCATCGCCATTTCAACGATCCACTGAACTATCATATTACCATCCTATCATCTCAACTATCATCCTAACCATCACCTCCATCGCAATTTCAACGATCCACTGAACTATCATATTATCATCCTACCATCTCAACTATAATCCTAACCATTTCACAAGCAATTTCACAAGCAAATGAGTACGTGCTTTCCCTCTCCAAGTTACAAGCTATATAATCTCCTGTATTCGAGAAATTTCATGATGACTTCGCCACATGAAGCATAGAGATCAAAGAAAACTTTACCTGTGTCTGCGACTTGCTCTATCTTCTTGACCAAAGTATTTACTGCCTCGTCCATTAAGGTTAACATCGTCTTCAGCTTCGAGGTACTGAAGCTTGGAGTGAGAACACTTCGAATTCGCTTCCATCTTTCGTCTCTTTCCATTAATACATTCTTGCCGAACACTGATTTAATTTTCATTGTCCGAAATCGGTTAACAAAGGTTGAGAACTCCTTTACCATTATCTGTTTAAGTATTTCTGGATCTGCAACTGCTATGGAGATTCTTCTACCAAGGCACATCGTAAACACTTTTCCATATTTCTTCAGACATTCAAGTTGGTAGGCGTGAAGTCCTCCCGCCTTTGTCACATCCGGGATGTTGCCAACAAATGCGTGTGGTTTTGGTCCAGGAATTTTAAGGGTGTCCAGCTCTGAAAACGCACCATAGGCGTACCAGTACAACCCAACCACCAGTAGAACCAACGCACCCAAACCAAAAGAAACCGAGTATAAAGAGAGGAAATCGGGCAGAGCTTCCAACACTCCGCTCATGATACCTGTTGTATCAGTTTCACTTTCCTTCAGTAACAACTTGTCGAAATCAGAACTATGTAAGCGTAGTGATTTCGGATTTGGCTGATGACGTAAAACCTGAAATGTTGCACATATGTGCTGGTAAGCTAGACAGCCAGTAAATGGGTACTAAGGCCTCACGGGTCAGAAGGAACTAAGACTGTATTGAAGGTCCACAAAAATATTTTTGAGCCTGAGTGTTAGCAGCCGTGGACAGCTTTCGGCTCTATTTGAGCCTTTTTGTTAGTTATGCCGTGCTGACGAGACCAAATAAGGCCGAAACCAGAAACAGCTGTCCACGGCTGCTACCACTCAAACTTTAAGGGTTCAGTACAGGCTTAGTTCCTCCTGGCCCTTGAGGCTTAAGTACCCCTTTACTCTTTATCAGAACTCTGTTAAGATAAAGAACGCAAAAACTACTTTAAAAGGATTGATAACACCAATTTACCTTTACAAATAGAATGATAACCAATTTCTAACTTTTATTTAGCCCTTAAAAATGACTTGATGTTCTTAAGTTCTTGGTCGAACTTCATCTGGTTGACGTCTATAATCGTTAAATTTGCCTTGCATGCCATGCAATTCTGCAATTCGAAAACGTTTGCACATTTCTTAACTATCAAAAACTTTTACACATTGCAAAAACATACAGATACTTTTATCAAATCGCAATATTTGTTTCATTTCTAAATTTTTAAAACAAGGTTGCTATACAGTTATCAGGCCCGTAGGGAGAGGGGTGCGATCGAAAGTTCACCTGTATGAGCTGTATGCATGAGCTGCCGGGAGAAACAATCACTTGACACAAGGTAACAATATTTAACTCTCGTCAGCCAATCATGGTGCGGTCTCTGTACACAAATGGTGATATGCATATTTTTATTGATCAGCTTTTGGAAGTTATCCCATTCTCGTCCTAATTTACCTGTTGGCCGATACGGCTTATATGACAACTTAAAAAAAAAAACAGAAAAAAAAACAGGATACTGAATTCTTTTCTAAACCTCCAAAAAAACAAATAAAAAATCTAACAATTACACGCTTTTCTTTATAAGAACCAGTAACTATTGATTACCGAGGCTGTTCTTATTTCATATATCGAAAAACAAATTGTAAGGTTAAGTACTATAGGATACGTGTACAATATGAAGCAATGACTGATAAAAGACAAAAACTGCGTTCTGTATTGCTAAGTTCAAGATAAATTTTTAAAATAAAACAGCTAGTCGAGCTGTTCTTAAATTTTGGCCAATCCGAGACTTCTTGTTTTTAAAAAAAAGCGTGAAAAACATCAGAATACTCCGTAATAAATATCTTATATATCATCTGGCATCAGCTTCAACATATAAAAATATCCAGTTTTTGTCTTGTTTGTTGACGCTAATATCAATATATAGCCATATATTTTTGTGTAGGCAATTGGTACAGAAATTTCGATAGAAAGGATACTTTTCGATAAAGTTAAATAGAAACAAAATGTTGCAAATACACAAACTTAAAACTGCTATCACCCAATTTCCGGAGCGTCCGCGATGTCAGATGTGATTGAAGTGTCCGCGTATTGCGTTTTGGCGAGGATCCTTATTGAAATTTTATATGGATTTTTATGAAAGAAATTATACTGGAGTTTTGTCAGAAGACAAGGAATTGTTTTCAGTAGAGAAATATCAGCAAGGAGACGTTCTACCTTTCGGAAACCTACTTATCAAACGCGTAACTGAAAACATTTATTTACATGCAGTTTTAAAAATACAGTTCTCGTTCGAGTATCGTTTAACTAATATGATACACACCACTTGCCGCTTCTCTTTCCTTCGTATAATCACTCGCGGCCAATAAAATGTTTAATTTTGCCCCTTATTAATAAAAGTCAACCATACCCTTAGGTTTAATGTTATATTATCATATTCTACTTAGCTGATCGATTTCACACTGCCCGTTACGCTCGAACAAAATCTTCGAGTTGTTTTGCAAAGCAAACACAACAAACATCACGCTTTAGAGCCTGCTTGTACTACAATACCAAAACTTAAAGACTAAAACTCGCACTCACTTCGTTCAAGCGACACATGAAAAGAGTCAGGGTCTACAATCAAGCTATGTAGCTGTAGAGCAGTCAAGTCGACAACGACTGTTGACTGCATGCATATATCGAAAACTTATTATTGCGTACTATTCAGGTTGGCTTAAGCAAACACGTCGAAACACGAGTTCGCCCGAAACATTGCGTCTTTGTGCATTTGGTAATAGTTGCTTCACTCACCTTGATTTGGATTAGAACTTGACAAACACTTATTTATTCCTAACTTGCATGAATCTCTTAAACTAAACATTGACACCGGTTTTATATTTATATACTAAAGCGGACAACTTTTACGTCACACTTTAACTGACTTGATTTATGAACAATAGAACTCCTGACATTCAGTGATGCGTGTTTTCAGTGTCTTATTGGATAAACTAAAGAATACACAAGTGTGTTAAAAATGAGATGCTGTGTTGATGTTTCTATAGAAACAATTCGGTAGGTATTCAAATTTAAACACCGTGGAAATGGAAGAAGAACGCTCAAAAAAATAACCCTAATTTTGTACGTACTTGAAGCGAGGTTATAATATCTTACGTCATGTTCGTTTTTTAAACTATTACACATACAGTATCCGTTCAAAGTCTATCTTTTTGTGAAAGACAAATACGTGTCAGGCGACAGTTCCCAAAATATCCTTGCACAGATCGACCTTTGGACAGCTGAAGAAATTCACCTCGTGATTGGTTGGCAGTGTGTCGTGAGGTATGGTAATGCATTGGAAAGGGAAATCGACGCATATTCTTTTTTTAAAAGTAGTAGTTCAGAAGAAAATAACTAATGAAATGAACTAACGATTCTAATGATGATTATTTGTAATTCCGACCAACTGATCATTTCTGTTTTTTTTTGTTTTTTTTTTATAGGAACAGACTTTATAAAGGATTAATAATTTTTTTTAGCTAAGACCAATTCCCAGGCTGTAGTTTTGATTAGAAAAATTTAAGAATTTTATTCGACATTTTATATGTGCAAAGATTGGGACGTACCGATATTAGCTCATATATAAAACTGTTCTAAATGCTCAAGATTTTCATTTGGAAACATCAGGAAATAAGGTTAATTTATAAAGAGCAATCTTAGTATGAAATCTTCCACAAAGTACTGACAAACCGCAAGAGAGCTCAATTATGGGAAAAGGTCAAAACAATTGTACTTCCTAGGAACCCAATTTAGGGGGGTGGGGTATTATGAGCCGCCACCCACCACCTTTTTTGCAAAAAGGTCGAATTTCAGGAGCAAATATCATGTTCAATAAAATAGATAATGATAAAGTGCTTGCACCAACATCTTCCTTGTGTAGAGAGGAGTCCATAGAACAATAAAAACCAAATACCCCTAAATCAGGTTTTGAGAAATTGAGCTCTGAAAAAGTGGTGGGGGGTGGGGTAGGGGGTCTGTGCCGCCACCCACCACCTCCACCGACAAAATTGGGTTCCTTAAAAATACTATTGTTTTGACTTCTTCACTAATATGCAACTGTCAACTGAACGAACTCTCACATTTCGTCTGGTAAGTCTGTGGTACAATCGCAGATGAATAAAGAGCAAGCAACTTGAATGTTTCAGGTTTTATTGGTGAAATTTGAGGAGCTCAGTAGGATATCATATATTTTTTAAACGTTAGTTTTTAAGCCGGGAGATTTGAGTTTAGAGGATTCGTACAATTAGACAGAAACTGAAAAACCGCCAAACCGTCCACGCCAAAGCTGCACCTACGTTCACTATGCTCTAGCTGCACTCTTTCATTATCCCCCTAAATCTTAACTGTAATCCCCCTTAAAGTGGCGAGACACCAAACTGACATTTCAAGCTTTCGAGCTCTGCCGAAAACTCCAAGAATGCTAGCCATTTTGTGAGAAAATACATGACTGTGAGACGAAGAAACCGGGTAAAAAATACGAGACTACGAGACATGACAGAAAAGATGACGACATTTAATTTTGAACTTTTTGAGAACTAGCCGCAATTTGCCAAGACTTTCATTTTTAAACTGGGACCATTCGCTTCCCTGTCATTTGACAGGAGGTCACGCACAAAGCTTGAAATTAAAAATATTTTCTTCTAAAGAAAAATATTTGGCCGAAATGTGGTAGAGCAACAAAGAAAATACGTAAATAAAAATTAGAACTGGAATTTCCGTGCGCCGGCGGTTTCAGCTCAATCCCGCTCAAGCCGTGCTGAATAGAAAATGAAAATATTTTTTTCTGCGAGCAGCAAAAATTTCCCTTTCCGTACATTGGAAGAGTGATACCTTATTTTAGAAATGTCTTGATAGGCATTATTTGTGTTTCGAAACTCATTTATACTCCGTCAAGTCCATAAAGTAATAACATTTCATTCTGTGAGCGAACATCAACAGAACAACTAGATTTGACAATTGTATAGCAAGGACTAAAACGAGAGATATGGCGCGATCAGCAGAGACTATTGTAGCTGGAGTGCGCCGTTTTCCCGCCGATGTAAGAGAAGAACTAGACAAAGCTCTTCAAAGGAACACCTGGCAGGCACTGACTCGAGAGTTTAGTATCGATACATTCACGGGAATGGAGAAAGAAGGGTTGGACCGTATTCCCGAGCTCATCGACTCAACCGATAAGAACTTCAAAGAAGATGTTAAGAAGAAGATAAGCGTCCTCAAACATATCAAAGAAGGGAAAGCGCAGAGTTTTAAAGGCAGAAGTAGAGTTGGTTTTCACAGTTCCTTTTACAGGTAAGGAATGAAACTCGAATTTATTTCACATTTCAGATAATATTTTTAATATTTAATTTTTTCTTATCTGGGTTATTGTTATTTAAATTAATAATCGATATAAAAACTTCAGTTTCTGTTTTTGGTTGTACTAGATGTAGATCAACTCTTATGAAGAATAATGATAAAAATTAAAACACTTCTATATGACGCGAAGCTCCATTTTGTTTTATAGTTTTAACTATATTTTAGAATTGAAGATTTAATAAGCCAGTTCGGAAAGTACATGCGCGTTTAACGTTTCGAGATAAAATGAAATATTCATCAAACTCAAGAAAGGAACAATAATGACTCATTGCGTTCCTTTGTGTAAGTTTCCTGCATGAATGTTACATTTTGTCCCGGCCGACCGACGTGCATTTCCAAAATTCCGAGTTACACACTTTACTTAAAAAACTTACGTAATAACCCCAAATTTGCACACGTTTTCAACGGGCGAGCCTCGTTTGCATGTTTAGCAACATGGCAGCCAGTGAAGAGCTTTTCTAATATAGCATTAGGCCCTTGTTTCCATGTTTTCCTGTCTTATAGCGCATAGAAATGATTACGAAAAGCGACGAATGGCTTAATGAGTCCAACCTTGAAGTTCTTGTATCTCAAATTGCCTGTTATTCGAAGAGAACTGCGGAGAATTCGGCCCAATGCGAGTTTCACTGAGAAAAGGGTATATGGCATGGAGAAGATGATTAAGCGTTAAAAGTAAAATAGCGATCTTAGACGCAGATGTCGACCGATCGTCATGAAAGGTATGATTTCCAAATCTTAACTTGTTACCAGGTGGTTCTGTTATTACTGATTCGCCAATTTCTCAAGGATTGATTCAAAAGTTTGCTACTGATTTGCACTTGTGTTGTATGTCTTTGCAATGTTGTCTTTGCCATTTGCTTCCCGTAGTTATTTTAGCTGTATGACTGACACTTTTACTTCGATTGTTACGTTTCAAATGTTGTTTTCATCGCAAGACATTAACCGTTTTCTGAGCAAAGCTTAACAGTGGGA
>JAOBRD020535131.1:0-11784 GCA_027575215.2 Hydrozoanthus sils | reverse complement strand
AGACCATGATGGCTACCAATGACTACCACTGCAATGACTATGACGACTACCACTACTAGACCATGATGGCTACCAATAACTACCACTGCAATGACTATGACGATTACCACTACTAGACCATGATGGCTACCAATGACTACCACTGCAATGACTATGACGGCTACCACTACTAGACCATGATGGCTACCAATGACTACCACTGCATTGACTATGACTCTGACCATGGCGAGACTCATGCGTGAGCATCCTAACATACAGTTCAAACATGTTTTGACAGTTTGTCAACTACAAAATGTCGTAAATGGCATAAAACAGCATTTTTTTGGGCTGTTTTTAAAGTGAACTTTTTAATATCATGTTCTGAAACAGTCGCAAAGCGACTACTTCTGTCCGCCATTTTGTTTCAGTCTCATTATTTACTATTTCGGAGGTAAACATTGTCTCGCATCTACTATTTCCAAACCAACCAAATTGCACGTAGCTGAGCCGAGTTGTTATGTACTAATAAGCAATTATCCCCCGAAGTGGAGGTGTCTAATGGTGGATATGTATCGCTATGCACCGACATTGAGGGGGATAACTGTTTTAGAATATGCCAAATTAGACCAATAAATTCAGGTGAGAGTTGGTGAATGTCAACTTTGAACCAAATTTATTAATTTAAAATTTTCAAATACAAGTAAAAAAAGCCTGCGCTCACTTTAATTGTACTTTTTCTTGAAATTTCAGGGTAAAACAACTTTCATCCTTCTTGTGAATACATACATCCCAAATTTATTGGCCCTTTTTTTGTGTTTAAAGGAAATGGTTGAATTGTTTATTTTGTGAATTTCCTCTTCCAAGATTGTCGTGAAATGAGTCGCCATTTTGACAGCTTTCTCAAAGATATTTACTGTTTCAGGAACCAAACAAAGCGCACAAAAAAAGCTGTTCACTGATTTGGTATATACTAAAATAACATATATATAACAAAATTTCTCGATTCTTTTTGGTTGAGAGCAGAGCTGTTTTTAATAAACAAAGAAGAATAACTAGGCCCAAAGTCTTGAAACCAACTGTAAGCACAAGAAACAAAACTGAAAAAGATGTAAAATCATGAAACCCAGGTGGCAGGGTTGTTCTTTGTTGTAAAATGGACGGGAATGCTCATCAGGAAAATTTTGTGAAAAGTTACCCCCCAAAAATAAAAATTGACCCTAAAAACACCTCATAACACCAATTTTGTAATTAACATAGGTGAAAACTGCAGAAAAAATCATGCTTGATTTGTTTTTGCATCCCTAAAAAATACAGTTTTTCTAAATTAATTTTGTTTTGTTCTCTGAAAACACCTAAAAAGACCAAACTGCCAATTTTGACCTCTAAAACATCAGCCTTGATATTTTTACAAAATGTATTTTCTAGCTGTACAAGTATATTTACATGCTAAAATGTAAAACAGCAAGAAGTTCTATGCACAAGACTGGTTATTTGTATATATTGTTGTAAAATAGTTTGTTTGGCTGTGATTCCCTTTAACCCTTTCAGGCCAAGCCACTATTTCATATATAACACTCAACTTCTCCTTATTTAAACACCTTAAAAGAGTCATTTTGTAACAAGGAACTGGGGACAGAACAATTAAGCAATATAAATGCTCAAAGATGAAAAGAAAAATTCTTCTAAACTGGTTACAAGTAAGAGTATGAGTCCTTGTGAAGAGAAATTATTTAAGAGTACATCATCAGAGCCAAATAGTTAACCCTCTTCTTCTTCACCCTCCTCTTCTTGTTTGACAACAGGAATACCTGCAAAAAAAATTTTTGTGGCTAAATATCAATTTGGAAAAATGTACAGAGTCATTCTTCTATCAGACGATTATACAAAATGTAAATTAAATTAATATGTTGCAGGGGATCCGGATTTGATATGGTTCTGGAACAATTTACTCTTGTCATGCCTGCACATACATGTACATGTAAATATATTAATTTAACTTTATGTAATTACAACAGACCATTTTAAAACTTGCTTGTTTTTTAAAAATCATATTTATGTTTATTAAGATAATAGTCTGTGAACAGGCTCTCTATTTGAGGAAAGAGGAAATATACATCGAGCGGTGAAGCAAAAGTAGTAATATGTTTCCCATATTTACCCCTTAGTTATAATAAACTATGAAAGCATTTAATATCTAACACTAACCATCCAGTTTTGAAAGTTTTACCAATCTTCTCAGTGCCTGGTCCCTCCAGTCTCCTTCTGTGTTATGTTTTTCTTCAAGAGGATTTCCTTTGAAGAGACAAACAAAAAATAATTCAAAATTGCATAATTGGTAGGCTGCATTAAACAACTGACTGAGTATAGCACTAAACTTAAAGGGCAAAATTATAGTTCAAAGTTACACAACTTTGATCATCATGCAGTCTAATTAAAAATAAATAATTCTAAAAACATCTACATAAAAAGTGTTATATGGAATTCAAACATGGGTCAAATTTTACACAATTGATCAAGATTAACTAGACCAGTTGACTTGGCCTAAATTAGTTTGCTTTAATTTGTAATCAGTTGTTGCCCTGGAAAACTTTCAATGTAATTTGTGCCACATATACATAAGCCTATAACAATAAACTACTGATTATGAAGTTAATTTAATTTACAGCAGTTCCTTCTTAACCAATAATTTTTTTAGTTAAGGTTATCTTTAAAGTGTATATATCAAAATCATGGAAAGAAGAAAAATGTCATTTATTTCATTAAAATAACTCTTGGTTGCTGAGATTTTAAAGTTTTTCAAATATGCAAATTAGGTAGGTTGTGATGACATGTCAGGAACTCAGATGAGAGTAAATAATTATAAAACAACAGTTATATAATTATCTCTTGAACTACTTCTGGAATGGACTTGAAACTTGGCAACAACTTCATACTCATCAAACAACATTCAACTATAGTAATTTTGATGTTGCCATGGCAACATGACAGTCAAAGACCTCATATTTCTAAAATTTAAAATTTCCGGTTTTTTCTGTTGTAAAACATTTTCAACTAAAAAAAAGCAGTGACAGTCATCTGCTGCGGTATTCGCTATATATGATGAAAACGAGAAGACTATATATTTTGGGACCAAAAAAATTTTTTTTGTTCAAAACAAAAAAAAAGGGCTGGGACCGAGGATGTTGCTATAGCAACAGCATAACAAACATCACAACATGTGTATATGTTAGTAGAAAACATTTGTGCAAAGTTTCCAAATCATTCATCTGGTATTTCAAGAAATACTGTTGTTTTGTGATTTTTCCACTTTTCAAGTTCCTGACATGACGTCACAACCTACTAATTTATATATTTAAAAACCTTAAATCTCAGCATGCGCAATTGAAAGAACTACTTTAATAACGAAATAAACAACATTTTTCATCTTTTTTGAAAAACTTTCTAACACTCTAAATTCCAAGATTCCATTATATTATACACTTTATTAACTCTTTCAGTGCTCATCCCAGCCAGATTATCAACAATGATTATACTCTCAGGTGTCAAATAAAATAATAGGAGGAGAGGGGGATCCAAATAAATGGTGGGGGGGGAGGGGGATTTGAGAAATTTCTGAAAATCTAAAAACAAGCCAACAGAAATGCTGACCATCAAAGGTATGGACAAAATTATTGAATACTTAACTCTAGAATAGATTCTTGTTGCCAATTCTATAATCCAAGTTCAAAAACAGGGAAAGACAAGCTTGACAATGATTGGTAAAATTTTGACCATTTCATGATTGTACCAGAATTGAAAAATTAATAAACAGAGGGGTGGGGGTGCTAATAAGCCCCAGGGGGTTGGAGAAAAAATAAAAAATATTAAGCATCTTGGGATGTTTATTTGGAATCTGATAGTACCTTCTAATAATGTACAACATTAACTGGTATTTAAAGTAAGATAATTGGCAATAAAACAGTTGATAACACAAAGCAAAATTAGAAGCAAAATTCATCTAAAATATTTGTAAACTACAAAAAGTGCAAGTGCAGTATCAATATGTTTGGAAGACTCAAAAAAACTTAATGAAACAATTGTTCCATTTGCACTTGTTCAATATGAGATAATTATTTTGTACCCAGCTCAGCACTGTGCACGTCTTTGGCTATTTATATACAGTACCATCTCATATCCATCATGAGCGCTTGGAAGAAGTGTTAAATTAAGTACTATGTCTTTATTAACAGTGTGACTACATAACTAGTATATTATTGGCTTGCTTAAAATGCCTTCAAATCACTACAGACAAACCACATAATTCAAGAAATGCCTTTCTAAAATGAATAGATCTGTGAGATAAGCAATTGTTCACTTCTTACCAACAAACAGGAGGTTTTCTAGCACTGGTAGTTCAGCCTGCATATAGAATTAAGAACTCAAATAAATCAATTTTTTCTTTAGAAAATGCAACTTGTTAAATTAATAACTTGATAATTAAATAGTTCTAAACTTTTTAATAGTATGTGGCACATATATACTTAATTGACTGTAATAGTTAATTTATACTGTTGCTAAATTTAAGGCAATAGGAAATTATGTAAGCAGCTTTAATTCTAACATAGAAATCACAAAATTTTTGCAAGCAGTCAAGCCAACACCTCAGGTAAAAACAGCATGAATGTAAACTACATGGAAATTAAAGTTATGCTGATCAAGCACTTATAATTTAATATACATAATCAGAAAAACATAATTATATCATACTTGAATTACAGTGTATATAATTAATATACTAACTATATAGTAAGCAATGCTGCAAGATTAAACCTGAAGACAACTTATAAAAACATAAAAGTTTATCAATATTAATTAATAACATTATAAATGGGGCTTATATAATTGGATGAAAAAGAAAAAACACTTTGAACAGTCTATAATTTTTTTAAAATGTATAAAAATAAATCTCACCAAAAAAATATACAATATTAACATGAATTAATAACATTTTCTCTTTGCATTACTCTGGAGAGCAAAAATCTACTCTATACAGCATAATTCAGGACTGTATAATTATCAATTTTCAATAACTTCCTTTTTTGAGTTGTTTCAGTCTGCCACTTTATTTAGCAGTAATTCCTAACAAACTAAAGAAAGTTTATTTTTAATTGTATATTTTTAGTTTATATGCAAGAGACATCATTTTTGAAATAGTAGCATACAATTTTTTATTTGACTTTTCCATGTGCACTGATACCAATATGTATACTCTCATTGAATTTATTGAGATTTTCCACTCCATACTATTACTTGGTCAAGATCTATTATTAAACTTGGAAAATTTTTCAACCATGTACCATATTACAGTATTCTGCTCTGTACTATAATTCAGAACTCCAGTCTTCATCACTAATACCAACCAGCTTTTGGAACTCATCCCAGGCTTTCACTTGATTGTTTGACATGTAAAGAACCTGTTCCATGAATTAAGAGTAAAATCAAATAAGATAAAGCTTTACAGTTTTATAAAATTCTGTTAGATTTTCTTCAGAAAAAAATCTTGTCAATTCCAAATTTACAACTCAAATGTTTTTTGTTTTTATAACATTTTGACTCAAGGAGTCACAGGAGAACACAGGCAATAGGATTTGAGGTCCCTTTCAAGGCCTGTCACCTGGGACCTACGGTTTAACAACCTTTTCCAAGAAGACGTGAAGGTATAATCATTTGAAGATGTTAGAGCAAAGGCAGCACCTTCTCTGAGTTATTTTAAGACCCTGACTGAAGTTTGACACTGAAAATCAAACCCGCACCTCGAGTATGACAGACTGGCGCCTTACCAACTAGACTAACCAGTCTTTGATTGTAATTGATCATCACCATTTTGATTGCTGATCATCACCATCATCACTATTAATACCTTTTTTTACCGAGAATATTAAGAACATTAGTATGCAGTGGGTAGTTTGAATTAGTATGCAATATCATGCTAAAAGTGTTTCAAAGGGTGAGAACAATATTCTTATTTATAAATATCAAAGTTCAACTACAATAGGCCCCTGGCCTGTTACACATTGAAACTTTTAGCTCAAACTGGTGTGCAACAACAATGAGAAAAAGTTTCACAAAAATATTTTTTTTTACATGGTGAAACTCTTGTTTTCGTTGCATTACTTTGATCATTGTGACTGATGCAGAAATACTGTAGAAAGTGGTTTTCACTTTTTGTAAAAACTTTGATCATTGTGACTGTTGCAGAAATTTAGGAAGTGGTTTTTACTTTTTGTGAAATCTATTTTGCAACAGAATTAAAAAAGGTTTCGTGAAATCAACTACATGTTACTCATGCAATACCTGAAACTAGTTAAGCATCATTGTTGGACATAAGTTTCAGCTTCAATTTTGTCTAAAAGTGTTCGCCATTACTACATTCATTCTAAGTTCTTAATCCATGAGTGAAATACCATACTTTCAATTTCTTCAGGACACCAATCCCTTTCAGTTTTTCAATATTGTTGTATGAGATCCAGAGTTCCTGTAATGTGTCAGCTACTGCCTCCTGCAACACAATTATCATGAAGCTAATTAACATTTCCGAAAAAGATGCACATTTTACCAGAATGCATAATTTGTGAACCTTAAACCACTAAAAGACAGCTGTAGTAGTGTATAGATTTTGTGATGAGTTGCTGGTTTAGACTATCAAGGGGTTCCTGTACAGTCTTATACAGGAAGCTGATAAAAACTTTTAATTATTTAGGTTCTTACCAGCCCATTAAGGTTCTTTATGTTGTTTCTTCCCAGAGAGAGAATTTTGAGGTTTTCTGTAACGAAAAACATTCATGATTTCTTTACTATTTTAACACTGATAGAGGTGGCCGTAGTAAACATATATTTTACCGCTGATAATACATTCTTTAGAAAAAGGCTAATAATTATATGTAGTAAGTAGCTGTTTATGCTAGATTGCAAATCTAATGTAAGTTTACATACATATGTAGCACTGGGGGAGGTTGGGGTTATTCCTTGATTGTTATGTATGGGGTGTGTATCAAATTTTGTGAATTAAAAGCAGCAAATATTTGAAATTTTTAGGGGGGTTTTCAGAGAAAATCACAAATAAGTTTTTAGAAAAATTGTATTTTGCAGGGTGTATAAACAAAAGAGCAAGTTTTTTTCTGCAGTTTTCTTCTGCCCTTCTCAAAATCAATGCTATGATATGGTACTTTTGAGGGTCAAAAATGTTCACACCTTAACTGGTATTTTTAACTCATTAAAAGGGTATTTTTTCACACAACATTTAAGTGTTAGAGGTATACAGTACCAAACAACTGAACTAGAATCTGCTTGTGGTGCTGAGGGTGTGCTTAGGAAACTGTACTTCCAGGAGCTTTGACTCCCCCTGGAGAGGACAGTAATCCATCGCAGGTTAGTCCCCAGCAGAACTGGTACTCATTTATACAGCTTAGTTGACTGGAACAAGTCAGGTAAAGTGTCTTGCTCAAGGACTCTAACTCGCGACTCTAGAAATATGAGACAGTTCAACATGCTAACTGCTTGGGCACTGCGCAGCAGACTTTTATTAAGATACAGGAAAAAAGTTTAAGTTGACCTAAAAGTTGACCAGCGGGTTCTTTACTTACTCAGACCGTTAAGATTAGCAATCTTTTCTATGGCGTTAGTTGATAATGACAATTTTCTATAAATAAAAAAATAGCAATTTAAGTTAATATTAGGAGATACAGTACATACTTCAAAAACAAATACTCTTTCAAATATCAAGCATAATTTAAATGATCTAATAATATTCAACAAAAAACACAAATAAATTTTATTTACTTACTCGCAGTTTGTCAGCGTTGACAGAGATGCATCCATTTTTTCAATGGGAGGATACTGTGCATAGAGTTTAATTTCAGTAGACTCTGATGCTTTAATTCCACCATTCTTCTCATCTTTTTCCTTCAATTAAAAAAAAAAGCGGGAAAAAGGAACTTGTGACTTTCAAGAAAATTTTTAACCTGGACTGATTAGATTTTGGAGGTGCTGGGAGGTTGGATTGGTGAGCAATTGGGCAGAGATCATAAAGCCACGACTTATCATGGAATTGTTGATCCGAAAAATTTGGCTTATTTTGTTTGAAATACGAACAATTAACAAATACTAGTAGTACCGTATATATACAGCATGTGACTTCAACCGAAGTTCTAAAATGTAAGGAAATTGAACTGTTCGAAATATTAAATATTTTGGCCATAATGCCTTGAAATTCAAGGCTGGAACATTAAGAGAATCAAAGAAACAGAAACTATAACCCTTACTGAAATTAAGCACTCGATCCTATATATATATATATATATAGCACCTCCATCAAAATCCCAGATTAAAAAAGTGCATAAAAAATTAACTGCCTGTAAGCGCTTAAAAGCACTAACCAGTCCTAGGATGGAAAACAAATTAAATGAAAAGATAAAGTAATCATTAACAGTTCAGAACAAGAAAACACTCAAACCAACAGTGAAGCACATAATTCGTTTCAGTGCATACGTGCCCCACAACATCAAGAAATTTTGTAACTTACCCATTTTGCTAATGCGTCTTTAATCGTCGTTCCTTTAGACTGAACCGGAAGAAAATGAATAAATATTTATCTTAAAATGCAAAGTTTGAAATAACTTTCTAACCTACCATATTTTTTTCAGATTTCAAAAGAAATCCCGAGTGGTTGCACAAAAAACTTTGTTTCCCTGCATAAAATCCAAGATGGCGATCTCCATGGCAATTGGAAGCGAAGATCGCGCAATGTCTTATGGGGTCGACAACTCGTTTCCATCCGTCAAACTGACGTGACGTCATCTGAATCCTCGGCAAGAATTCGGTTTATGCTCGAGCATTCCTTCGGAAAATAAATATGGCAGCCATTTTTCAAAGCTCTAAACGGATTTATATATACTCCTGATGAGAAACCACGAGAAACTATTTCGACGGTGAAGAGATTTTGGATGTACTAAAAACTCTCTTCCGGTTTTTGAGAAACAAATCTTTTCACCTTCGATGAATCAGTGAATGTCGTTTTCGTGGATGGAAGGATGAGCCATCAATCAAACCGACGTGCTAGGTCGACTAGCTTTAAGTCAGACAAAATTTACCCTATGTTAATCGAACGATACGGGAGCAACTGCAGAATACCCGTCTTCCTATTACCATCTATTGTCTTTGATTTTAATGTATATTTTTATAGAACGAGGAATGCGCAGTAATTTAATGCAAATACACGGACGAGTATTCTGAAGTAATAATGCCGGATCCCTGTTAACAGACCAATACACATTGTTCAAGATATTGTTTCCAAGAGCTGTTATGACAGTTGCATGCAAGTGCCCATTTGAGACCTTTTCTTTTTGAGGCTATCGGGTCGATACAATGATTGTTTTCTCATTTGCAACTTGTTTGCATACAGCAGCAATAGCAGCTGTTGTTTCAGCTTTATTTTTTTCATGTGATGATGTCTTTTAATGAATACACCTGAAGGTTAAGAGGTGCTTTTATATTGCACCTTTTCCATATAAATATATGCTCAGACTGAATCAGAGGCACTTTACAGTGGGTTGGTACATTTTGCTGATCCCCAGTCCACGGACTACCCTAAGTGGACTACGAAATTTACTACCAAAATGGACTACTGAATTGGACTGCCCTAAATTACTAACTTTAAAAAATGAGTGGCTTCAAGTACCCTGCACAAAGGCAGAAGTCTAACTTTTTTCAGACCCGAGTTTGTTGTGCTAACACATGCACTGTATTTCAAGTGTTTTTTCATAGCCAATAACTCACCTAGCCTCTAGAAGTTGATACCCTAGTCGATCTTTCAAAGGCAGGGGCATTAGTTGGATTGTCAATGGTTCTTTCGAAATAATTACTAAATGCCCTAGAAATCTAGTGATCTCCACAGTTACCCTTTTTTTGTATTTTCAAATTTGTACCAAACTTTCTCCCATGAGTCTTCAATTCATTTTTTTCAAGGTAAGTAACTTATGCTAGTCAATGTTGACACTCCACTCTTTTGTTGCTTTGTAATTTTGCTCACATTTTGTGTACAGAAAGCACCAAAACAACCTTAGATAACTCTCACTGAAGGAAATAGAATTTGGTGGCATTAGGTAGGCAGAAATATCTGATCTTTCGCAAACATGTGTTTCTCATATTTAGTAAACTTTACTCTGACCTTTTCTGTGATTGGCTAATATTAGGTAAAGTTTACCCCTTTCTGATCACATGTTTCTAATTAGGAGTAAATTTACTCTGAACCAGGCTGTGATTGGCCAGTTCTGGGTAAAGTTAACCATCAAAGAAATCAGAACAGAAATTTTGCAGTTTGATTGGTTAAGGCTGTGGAAAACTTTACCCTCAAGAGTAAACTCATTTCACTCCATTTGGTTTTAGAACACTCCATATTGTTTTGGACCTGTATTTTTTTACTTTTGTGCTCGATCCAAGAAATTATCTTATTAAATAAATAAAATTATTTGAATTTTATGACTTAAAATATTCAGATATCCAGTATTGCACACAGCTTTACAGGTGTGCCATGTGTTGATTTATTGAGCTCTAGGGAAAACACAGAGAATTTGTTGTTTAGAATTTGTCAGTTGAAAGTATATGTGACAAGTAGTTATGCAGTTGCATGAAACATCACCATTATTTCTATTTACTCAGTAAGAGGAGTAAAGGAAAAGTTGGTTGGTTTGCATTGCTAGTCAACTACTGTCTTGGTACAGTTTATGATTTTTTGTCATTCAATTGGCTTCTTTGCATTTCTTGCACCTCCACTCTCTACCACTTTTTACTACCCATGGTGGCAAATTAACACACTTGATATGGTACCATGGCTTGCATTTGTAGCTGCTCTGGACATATTCTTATCATATGGTATTCTGCATGTACAGGTTTCCTTCCACTAGGAATGTCACTTTTGAGTCTAGCTGACAAGTCCCTTTTAAGTGTTTTGTATCATCCCTGACCTATGTATGTTGATCAAGTTCAATTATCATTAGTCAGAGTACTATATGTTGACTGACACAACATGTACTATTATGAAGTTTCATAATCTGTATATTGAATATTGTAATCTTTATTTCTGGTGCAAAATTTATTAACAAGAATTGATGTAGATGTAGTACCCTCAGTGATATTTTTAATTTTTTTGATTCACAGATATTTGTTTTTATTTCTTCTATACAGATTGCAGTACCTTGTAGCAAAGATACTTGATGACTTCACATAGTCAAATACTTGCAGGACATCCACGTTTCATCATGTTTTTTGGGAGAAACCTTCTCATTTTGAATGAGTGGGCTTTTTCGGAAGAAATATTGTAAAGCTGATTTGTATTCTTCCAAAAGGTGTTACAAACAAAATAGGTCTTGGTTTTAATTATAAACTTCTAAAGTGGCAATCAGTGTTGTATTGAAAAAAGGACTAAGGCAGGAGAAATAATATATAATTTATATAAATTATTTTAAAATGATATATCTATCAGGAATCAACTTGATCATGTTAAACAAATTTGCTTATTAACAATTTTTTACAGAACCATTATTAAAGTAAATCAATGCTATGCAAGCATGCATTCATAGGCAGCAGAAGATGGAAATCCCAGGAAAGGGCACTTCCAATTCGATTTGACCCTATATATTGTAAAAATGCCTATCTACAGTATACAGATTTTAAGTTGATGACTACTAAAGTTTATGGGAGTGAAAAATATATGGGAGGCCCAGCCCTTCCAAATAAATTTGGTGCCCCCCTGCCCTCACTGCCACCCCC
>JAOBRD020535025.1:0-16765 GCA_027575215.2 Hydrozoanthus sils | reverse complement strand
TTCCTCCGTCTCCTTCTTACTCTTCTTCCTCCTCCTCCTCCTCCACACTCCTCTTCCTATTTCTTCCTCCTCCTCCTTACTCTTCTTCTTCCTCCTCCTCCACACTCCTCTTCTTATTTCCTCCTTCTCCTCCTCCACACTCCTCTTCCTATTTCTTCCTCCCCCTCCTCCTTACTCTTCTTCCTCCTCCTCCACACTCCTCTTCCTATTTCTTCCTCCTCCTCCTACACACTCCTCTTCCTATTTCTTCCTCCTCCTCCTCCTTACTCTTCCTCCTCCTCCTACTTATCCACACTCCTCTTCCTATTTCTTCCTTCTCCTCCTCCTTACTCTTCCTCCTCCTCCTACTTATCCACACTCCTCCTTGTTACTCTTCTTCCTCCTCCTTGTCCTCATCCTCCTTACTCCTCCTTCTTACTCTTCTTCTTCCTCCTCCTTCTCACTCCTCCTTAGAGCTAAGTTAGTCTAAGTTAGAGTAGATAGACGTTAGCTATATTACTAGTCTAAGATTAGGCTAGACTATGTTAGATGTTAATGAGCTATGCGCATTTCTTGCGCACTATTTTATGTTAATGACTATATTATGTTAATGACCTTCACACTTTTTCCACACTTTTTTTCTACCTCTTTCTGCCCCTATTTATGTTAATTAGCTGTCCCCTTTTGGCCCCCTTCTGTACCCCCCCTTTTTTGGGGGGGTGTCCAAAATATCCCTAGTATACTACTGTTGCCGTCTCAAAATTGCAATCAGTTTGTTATACACGATTGTCGCATGATCTGAATGGCAGAAAACTGCAGTGCTTAGACACGTCTAAATCAACGTTTTCTTCGAGCTGACATTTCAAAATTAAAAGTACTCACTCGACGGGCAAGATAGGCTCGCTGTAATCCTTTGAAAAAACAAACATTTGAAATCTTGTCACAAGGTTTGAGTTGACTGCCCTAA
The DNA here is from genome assembly GCA_027575215.2 of Hydrozoanthus sils. NCBI lineage: Eukaryota > Metazoa > Cnidaria > Anthozoa > Zoantharia > Hydrozoanthidae > Hydrozoanthus > Hydrozoanthus sils. The sequence continues at coordinate 15,819 of JAOBRD020535025.1, read as the reverse complement.
CTTATCTTGATTTGACATCTTGGACTCTTCTAGCAACTTACTCTAGGAAAAAAACGGTCGACAGAAAATCCTGCATTAAGTCAGTTGCTTGGAACGTAAACCTTTGCATGACAGCTACGAACTCATAAGCGTTACCTAAGGGGATAAACAGAGTCGACAAGATAATGCTTTGAGAACTAAAAGAAACTGTTCATTGCATCGAAGAGTAAGTACAACATGAACGCGGGCGATTACGGATTACAAAAACACACCTCTTGCTTGCCTTGTATGGCTAGTTTGGTTACGGTTTGTGAACAGAAAAATATGAAAGTGTTTGCTTTAAGCTAGGTAAATGTAGATCGATAAAATTTTCTGTAGGTAGTTCTAATAGCTAGACTAAATCCTTTCTCGAGCTTAAGTGGCCGGCGCTTATCTCTAGCGTTAATATAATCTCCGATTTCTGAAGTGTTAAGCGGATGCGAGTCTCTCGATCGAGACTCTCTTGGACAGGACACTGATCTATCGCAGGTTAGCTCCCAGCAGAGCTGGTACTCCTTTATACAGCTGAGTCGACTGGAACAAAGTCAGGTAAAGTGTCTTGCTCAAGGACACAACACAGTGGCCTGACCGGGGCTCCAACTCGCGACCCTACAGGAAGAACACGTAAACCGCTCGGCCACTACGCTGCCGACAGGTAGTTCTAACAGGACCTAGAAAATCTTCATTACCGAGGTTTTTGTGTTGTAGTTTTAAGATATGACGGCGTGTAAGTGACTAGCATGGTGCATTCCAACGTGCGCCTATTGTATTCATTGACTTTTCCTGTCGTCATTGTGGTCTTAGCTTCCTCGTATTTGTACATTTCATCGTAATCAGATTGGGAGAATTTCGCTTTTAAGTAGAATCTTCCTGGACAAACATTAAGGCCCCGTCCACACGAATCCATTTTCAAACAATAACGGAGATTTTTTTGCTCCGGATACGGCTATCGACCACACGACAACGCTGAAAACGATCAGCGAAAACGGAGCCATTCGAAAACGCTCTCCAGAATGGAGCGATTTGAAAGCGATGCTATTTGCTGTCTTGTCTGATTGGCCAATTCTACTCTCATGCAGTAAAAAACATTATGTACCTAACTTCATTTTTGGTCTTATAAGATTGTAATGAAAATGTGGTTTTTAAACATGAAAAATAGGATACATTTATTTATTAAAAAAATCTTAGATTTAAAAAAATTGGAATTTAAACAGAATCTGCTCCAAAACCACGTTTTATGGTCTATAGTAACTATTCAGTTTTGTCTTGCTTGCAGGCACTTAGCAATGGCTATTACTGTATACGCTGCAAGCAGAGCTCTCTAACATCCCTACGTAAAACGAGAGGAAAGAGACACTCTCTTTCCTCTCGTTTTACGTGGGGATATGAGAGAGCTCTGCTCGCTGGGTAACTACTGTAGTATTTTTATTACGCCGGGCATTAAAAAATAAAGTAATATAATTATGAAGAACAGAGTCATTAATAGTTTTTTCTAAAGGAATTATGCCACAGACTGGCAAAGGTTTAACTTGTTCATGACAATGCAACTAATTCATAATTTAATATAAATTGAATAAATTGGAAAATCTATTTTTGAGAAATTCCGTATGTATGAAATTGTGAAATAATATTCCATCAGTAGGCTCGCGTTTAGCTAAAGTGCTTAGCTTTTGTTTTAGCTGTCAGAAGAAAAAGAAGTGTGCTGATGTCGAGCCATATCCTCAAACAATGGCTTTTGAATAACAATTTGGCCCACAACTGATACCCGAAAAGAAATGGATAGTCACAAGTACAAGTACTTATATGTATCAATTGTCACGATATCTCGATACCGCATCTTCAAAACGGCATCCGGAGTCAACGTACAAGCTCATTGCAGCAAGAACATTAGCAAAACCTTAAACCATCAGTGTCGGGCAGACCACAGGCAGCCCAGGCTCTTGAGGCGAAATTGTGTTGAGATAAATTCATTAATCTGACTGAGATAAATAAAGTTATCTCACCTCATTCGTGCATTTTATCTTTTATTTCTACAATTTTTCACGCCTTTCTGCTTTTATTTGAGTTTCGCACTTGAAGACGAAAGGCTGAAGACTCGACTGCAGTGACTGTTTAAGCAACTGCAGAATATCCCAAAATACCAATAAAATCGCCATCAGAGATTACAGAGGGTTAGAATTTGCTTGGCTTACAGTTCTGTACTCTGACGTCGAAATTTCTCATGATAAAAAAAGACCAAAGCAGGGAAAGCGAGTTTTTTCATGGCCTGATACGCTAGAAAGTTGAGGACTCTTTATGATAGCGAACACCAATTACTTCGCTTAATGTCTGTAGCGAGGCAAAATGGCGTCCGAGTGCTCACCACAAGAAAGGCGATCCTTGTCAAAGAATCTTCTGCAAATGAAGGTTTGTGGTAAATGATTGGAATTTACATTTGATAAGAAATATTATTAAAGAGGATTATAATAATCACGTGTGGTCTTGTGTGGTCAGTTTATGCAGAGAAGACAAGAGGCAAATATAAGAAAGAACCTGGAGAAAGAGAGGCAGCGTGCGATAAGCGAAGCACATTGGGTCCTTGATGGTGCTGACAAAGAAGTTAATGGGTTTGTATCGCTGTGTGACTCAACTTTACTTGACTTAACTTCATTTTATAAAAAACGTTTTAGGTTTTTGGCAAAAATGGCGCAACTTGAAGTCTACCTTTTACATTCAAGTTTTGTGAAGCAAAATTTGCTAAATAAAAATCAAAACTTGAATGAGAATCAAGCTTAACTCAAACTGAAGAGTTTTCTTGAATTACCGACAGGAACAGTGTTGAGTTTGAGCCCAGTTACGTAGTTTGTGAGCAGTTGTTGCCTTGTGGTCGGATGTCCTTTAAAAACTTCAATCCAACCATTGAGGTAGGTACATGTATGAGCGGTTGCTAGATAATGCCTTGAATGATTTTTTTAAAGTCATATATTAAAATATATAGTTTTTAAAACTAAAACATTTAAAATTTTCTTGTAAACTCATCGTAATAAGCAAATATATATATTTGAAATAAGGATATGATAAAAATTATTATCACTGAACATTTTTAATACTATTACTTTTATTACTTCTTTTGTTATGGCAGCTGGGTCAAACACTGCTGGAAAAATCAGGTCAGTATTTATCCATCTTCATGAACTATTTATTTGTTTGAACAAAGTCAACATTTCCAAGCATTAAAGACATGCTGCAACAAGTGACTGGATTTAAAACAATTTATAAAAATGATGGCCTTAAAATGTTTCTTCGTTTTGAAGATCTTTAAGCCATGTCTTTAATGCTCAGAAATGTTGACTTTGTTGAAATATATGAATAATTGATGAAGATGGGAAAATAGTGACTGGTTTTTCCGGTAGTGTTTGACTCAACCACTGCCTAGTTAACCCAGTTGGTAAGGCACAAGTCTGTCGTGTGGGAGGCCTGGGTTTGATTCCCAGTGGCAGACCTTCACTCAGGGTCTTAAAATAACTGAGGAGAAGGTGCTGTCTTTGCTCTAACTTTGCAAATGGTTAGACCTCTGAGTCTCCTCAGATAACAATGTTAAACCGTAGGCCCATTCTCTCTATCTCCTATCAGGGGGCTTAAAAAAACCCACAATACTTGTCGAAAAAGAGTAAGGTGATCCCGATGTCGTGGTCTGTCAACTACTAACTGAGGGCAACTCTTAATGAATACTAATGTGAGCTGTATAAAGCCGAAGATCTAAGACTCAACATCAAAGTCAACCATAAATCATTGTAAAGTGCCTTTGAGCATTTTTATGGAAAAGGCACAGTATATAAATGCTAAATATTATTATTATTATTATTATTACTCAGCTGCCATCTTTGCTGGTAACTCACTTGAGCTCACTTGCCAAGCAAAGGGTCATGTGACCCATCAGTGAAATTTGTCATAATGTTAACAAGCTGTTACTTATGCCCCAGAAACTCTACAAAGAGATGTTGGCAGAAGAGGAGCTAAGTTGCGCTGAAGAGAATGAGAAGCAAGAATCTGTGTCAGATGAAGAAATGGCCAGAAGGTGAAATAGCAGGGTTAATTAAAGGGAAGAATTGAAAATGGGGAAGCAGATGGTCCCACAGACAAAAATTAATTAGCAAAGCTTTAAACCATTTTGACATCTCATGGCCGGCAAAACCTGGGGGCTGGGGGGGGGGGGCATTGGCCCCTCCAATAAATTGGTTGGGGGTTCCAGGCCCCCCCAATAATTTTTTGGTTAACCACAATAACTTTTGAGTAGGAGTTTCAGATCTTATAGCAAACTATTAAAATTTCAAGTATATATGATAAATGAATTATCGTCGCCGTGAGATTGTGGGAAAAGCTGACGTTACGAGCGTTAGTCCTTCGTCTGAGCATCATATTAAAATTTCAACTGTGCCCCCTCCAATAATTTTTTGCTTTCTCCGCAGATGCATCTGATATCATTGAAACATGCTTTCCTTCTTTACTTTTAATGTTTCTAGTTTTGTTTTGTTAACACACACTGTCTTGAATTAATAATTATAATCCCAATTTAGCCTGTAAACAGACTCTCTGCCCAAACCAAGGGAGAGAGGGATTGCGACAGGAGAGCCCATTCACAGGCTAATTTTAGCTGGTGCAAAGCTTATTTTGAAAACAATGTTATAATTATTAAAACCAGATTTGTGTGAACCAAAGTTGTTTACCATGCAACATTATTGTTAATGGTCGTGCTGTATGTCTAATGGTCTGGGTGGGGCAATGATCCCAAAAGAAGTCCATGTTTCTGAGAGGAGTGTGGGGAAGCATAGGCAGACAAAGATTGGGATTGTCAATGTTCTTGTAGTTGACTCAGTAGCTCAGTGGTTAGAGAACCTGCCATGTGATCAGGATAAAAAAAAAAAACTTGAACTTCAAATCAGTTGTTTTATCAGCATTTCAGGATTTACTTAATCTGATTAAAGCAAAATTTCCAGTGATTATTTTGCTCTTAACAATGTCTTTGTATCTTTGATAGGTATGAAAGTCTTGTTGGAACAATTTCAAAGAAGTTTTCTGGAAAAAGAAAAAGGTCCGAGGCAGTTGAGGAAAATGAAAGTTCACCCGTATTGAAGGCTAGCAAAAAGACAAAGGGCTTCTTAAAACCTTCTGATTGATAGTTTAAACCAAGCTTACCAGAAAATGAAAAAAAAAACTTCAGAATGTGTAATGAATATATGGGTCCAGCACAGAGGTATTTGATATGTAATGGAGGAAGTTTACACGACAAGTTCTCACCAGAAAGCAACAGTATGGCAGGGTGTGTTTTTGACACATGATATCAACAGATACACATTGGCAGTAGAGTTATTGTGTAACTCCATGAAACAACAAGAAACCACAGGATCCAACATCAAAGCTGGGCTGATGTCCATTCTTTGTATACCCAAGCACTCTTGGTGAGGATGGACTTGTGGATAGGCTGGAAGAGAGTTTCACGGCTACAAGTCGGTATTGGCCAGGAAGTTTTGAAGAGTGATCATCTGATTGGGGGCAATTTATATCAACCTGACCATTTAATTTGACCTGACTGATATGCAATAAAAAGCCAAGATCACACAATAATTTATGTGTGTCAAAAGCATGCTATAACACATCCAATGGGGAGAACACAGACACTGTCAACCCATTAAACCTGCAGTCAATTGATATGCACATGTGTAATTGTCAAATGAGACAATTTGAGTTCAGGGGAGCATTGCATTGTGGGCCATTTAAAATGGCAAACCTCACCCAAAACTGAAAAACTGCAAACTGCAATCAATTTTGACCAAATCTGAAAACTGCAATAAAACAGAGATTGGATAGCTATCAATTCCTCATTCATTTTATATTCCTTAACCCCTCTCCTCTAAGTGAAATACTGATAGGCGCATTTGAAACATAATACATAATCACTAAGTAACTGAGCTGACATATGTGTATTAAATAATTTATTTTAAGCATATCATACAGACTTATTATTTTCCATGTTTCTAGGGATGACCAGCTGTTTGTTGCAGAGCATCACTTTAGCCATAATTATTTCCAGTCCCAGTCATTTATTCACATTAATTTTTTCTCCTTACATAATATAAACCAAATAAGACCAGGGTTTGTGCACCTTCAGAATTTCAAAAATCTAAGGGTTTTTTAGTTTTTTTTCTTGGGAAAAAAAAACAACAAAAAAACTCTTTAAACCCAGAATGAAAACAATAATGTTCACCATCATCTGTTTTTAAAAACAATATTTTAATAGTAAATGTTGTGAAAATTTGTATTACATTATTGAACTTAATAACAACAGATCAAATTCAAGCCGTAAAATCTTAATGGTTGCTTGAAATGAAAAAAATGCATCATTTCACAAATTTAGTCAGGCAAACAACCTGAAGCAATGTGAACTTGTTTGCATTTTAATTAAATCCAAAAGATAAAGTATGTAACTAAAATTGTATTTGACTAAAGGAATAATAAAACGATTTGTACATAAGTTCTGTAAGGATTTGTTAGGAATAAGATGCAAAACTAACAGTTGTTCTACCATGTTAACTTTACTATAGGTACACCTGCATCATTATCAAGGTGTGTGAACTCCTTTGTTAGTGAGCTCATTAACATCAGTTAAGATGGCAGAGGCAGAATGAGCTCGTTTATGTCCTTTGATCACTTTAGTCCTATCTTTTTTCACTTGAGCCTCAATATCAAAGTCTGTCTTTTGATGGTTTGTCAATGGTAGTAATAGCTTTGGTCTTACGATGACGTCTCCATTTGCTTGAATTTCTAACTCTGATTCTTCACAAGCTTTGTTCAGTTCTTTTCTAGCTCGACGGATTACATACACCATTAGTGCAATACTTACTAACACCTGTGCAATCAGAACAAAGTAACTGCTAGAATGGTCAGCCATGACATCTTCCATTGAACGCAAAGTTGAACCTATATATGCATTTAGCGCCTGTGTTGGCAACAGACCAATTACTGATGCTGTAATATATCTGTACATCTTGACATTTGAGACCTAGAACAAAGCAATTTCAAACAAAACTCTGAGCCTCGCATTATAAGTCCACGGGATACTTAATTAAGTACACGTGACAGGGATCTGCCAGATTTTTTTGGATTGAAAATTTAACATGCTCAGTATTTATTTGGGTCATGAGATCAGTCACATAATTTCTTAGGTCTTTAGAAATATGCATATTTTTTGAGTTAGGATCTCAATAATGTTCAGAATTTTTAAAATTGTCACATTTTAAAACGGTGGTGCACGGGAATTTCAAACCTCGGAAATGATCAAACTGAAATGGTTGGTGTTAGATTTATATACTAAAGCTAAATCCTTTCATGAGCCAAGTGGTCCATTAGGTCAGCGCTTATCTCCGGTTTCCGTAGTGTTAAGCGGATGAGAGTCTTTGACTCCCCCTGGACAGGACACTAATCAATCGCAGGTTAGCTCCCAGCAGAACTGGTACTCATTTATACATCTGAGTCAACTGGAACAAAGTCGGGTAAAGTGTCTTGTTCAAGGACACAACACAGTGGTCTGATCAGGGCTCAAACTAGTGACCTTAGGATTATGTGCCGAACATGCTAATCACTCGGCCACTGCACCACCGACAGATTTATGTACAGGATTATCAAATTTGAGCTGCTGATATGAACACAGACTTGATAAAAGTTTTATTTGAGACCAATAATGTTACACAGTGGAGGATCCCTTTAAGTGAAAGATCTTGTTTTAAGTCTAACAAACACTGATTAACAATAATTTTCATTTGAAAGTTGTTTGCAAAATTTGAAAAAAAACTTTAACATGTCATAATTATGAAAATAAAAAAACATTTTACCAACTCAAAACTTATTTAAAATTCTCTTCGCTATGAATACATGCAATACCCAAGAACAACACCAATTTAAAAAGCCCTGTCTCGGATTTTGAGTTTTTGCTACCGTTCTTGTCTTATTTTTTATTACTATTTTTTTAATTCATTGGTATCTGCACGATGCAAGTAATGTGATCACCGGGAGCTATATTGGATTGGGAGTTAAGTTACTCAATGCGATATCAAGTGATCAAAATAATGAAGTTTTCAAAAGCTCGTTTCGACAGAATAATAAAAAACAATAAATTTGAACCACACACAAAGAGAAAAGCTATACTTACAGAAAAAAGTCCATTTTGTAAACCAAATGGAATTGGCGTCAGCCTTGACAAAGAAATTACTTTGAATCCGCGTCGGCCTTCTACCACGCGTATTATTGCTTTCAAACCGTCCGACTCGAGTTTTGACCGCACGAAGTCTCTAAAATAGCGTCTACACACGACGAATGCTGTACACACCCCAAAGGTAGCCGAAACAGCAACAACAATTAATCCAAGAGCAAATCCATAAAGATACCCGGCTGCAAAGTTCAGCACGATATATCCCCAGGTCATTGGGAAAGATACAATTGTGAACATTACAATAAACAGAAGAACACCAGCCCATGCTGGTAGATTCTGCAACCATTCTAATAAATCCTTCAGGTAATGTCGACATAAAATTACAACAATAATTCCAAATGTTAATAAAACAAGTGCTGTTCCAGATACTTGAAGGCACTGAGGCCGAGGTTTTTTGGCAACAACCTGGTCGAATTTAGTCGTTTCGCCGAGACATTTCTCAGCCTGACTTTGTATCTGTTCAGTACACTTTTGACCATATTTAAACACCATCGCCCAAACTTTACGCCGGTTACCAACGCTGTTGTGCCCTAAAATAAATCTGCACTTGATTGAAGACCTCTGGAATCATTTTGCAAGAATACAAGGTCAATAACAGTGGGAAACTTGAAACTCTATACTATCAAATACAACAAGTGGTCTGCTCTTGTGTCAAATCCGGCGATTACAACACTTCCGGACCGCGATCGCCCTGCGGTGTTACACACAAATAGCCGAGAAACCAAGCCTCTCGGCCAAAAGGACTGAGCACAACTCATGATTTATTGACCATTTATCTTTCTTTTTCAAAAACACTTGTACGCATCATATAATTTGTGGAAAAGCGAAAGCTCACGAAAGTTTAAACAATGCACCAGCATGTAGGGTTGACGATTCTTCAGCTGAACTCTGCTCTTTGCTGCGAAGATTTCAACTCAAGGCATTTTACGTTTAGAAATTAAAACACAACCTGAAATTGACATTGAACACAGTTTTAAAAAACTTGAGACAGTTTTTGTCTACATGCTGAAATCTGAGAAGGAAGCTTTGTTTTTCAGACTGGTTCTTCTATATCTTTCAGGTGAGAGCACAATGAGTTAAATGTACTGGCTTCTTTTAGTTAATCTCTTTTCAAATTTGGGGGGCTAAATTTCTATACTCACCCATACTTCATTGTGCATACGAAGATATTGATCTTCAGACCAAAATATCGAAGGTAAACCTCGCTTTACGAGCAACCAAAATTTCTCGAAATCACTGTTAGGGTTAGGAGTAATGGTTAGGGTTGGGGTAAGGATTACATGTTTTAATTCCCGATATGAAAAGGTGAAGTTTTGCGGCCATTACTGTATGCATAATTAAGTATGGGTGAGTACAGAAATTTTACCCCTCAATTGCATAACTGGTAACACAGAAAGTATAAGCATTACAAACTATTTGGGAGAGTTCAGTAACATACATTTGGTATATTTGGAGCTGAAAAGTTTCTATAATATTGTAAAAACTAGCTAGCAGCCCATTGAGGAAAGCTGTTGTTCAGGACAAAAATTTTTATTGGCCCAAATAGGTTTGAAAAATTGATTTGCCAAAATTTGTTCTATTTTTAACTTGTATATGATTAATATTCGTTTTAGCTTGTATATCATTTACTTGTGGGAAAGAGAAATCCTTTCCAATGTGGTCATCTCGCTACATGAGAAGTACGATGGGGAGAGCACTGCTTGTCCACATGGCAGAAAATCAGCAGAGGGTACAAGATGTTGATCATACTCAGGTAGAAATAATTTGTTGATATAACAATGTAATTTATAATCATTTAGAAGACTGCGACTGGATGCAGTTAATTGAAAAAAATTTACTAGTAAGCAGTCATTGCACATCATAGGTGAATTTAAAGATCAAGTGAAAATCTTAACTTAAAAATGAGTAATTTGAAAAAAGATCTCAGATATTGAATACTGTCAGAGTGTATGACAAAGACAGAGATTCCTATTAACAAATTTGAGTGACTATAGTCAGCAAGTAAAGATAATTTAAAATTCAAATTGAAGATTAAAATTTTTTAAAATTAATTATTTAATTTACATTAAAATCTAAAAAATAAATGCTATGACTTTGAATAGTCAATTAATTTGTATGTAGTACATGCAATATATTAAAACTTTAATTATTATATTTTTATCTTTTCATTAGGCCACAACAATTTAATTTCCTGTTTTTCGAACCTGCCAAACTCAGATTTTTGAAAATTTTAAAAAAGCTATCCGAAAATTAAAATTAAAGGAATCTCTTAGCATTTTCCCATTTAAACCTTTTTTGTACTTGTGCATATTCCGAGATGAAATTTATGCCTTTATTTTTGATTGAAAACATAGCGTTGGGTACACATGCGTGACAAAGAGAATCCTCAATGGAAGCATCTTACTGGTTGAATCAGTGTTGAATAAAATGCATGGGAAGTAAATTACATACTTGACTTCCATTCTTTTGTCTGGACAGCAGAAGATTGCCATGAGAGGTCATGGCTTCTGTCAGTGTGAATGCGAATGGAAGAAAATATTTCTGCATCTCCTTAAGATCAGGAGGAAAGACCTTTGAAAAGAAGCTGACCGAATTGTCACTCTGTGTACCTGCTCCAGAAGTGCTCTTCAAGTTTGAAACTACGTTCACCAACACTGCCAAAATGAAATTGTTTACAGCTGAGAATGAATTGAGTTATAAAACAGCAGTTTTGCTTGACACACCTTTGGCTGTGATCGCCGATTTTGGGCACAGTTATTTAGAGTACTTACTAGTACTTTATTCCAGATGTCGATGGAGATGATACTAGAAAAAAATACAGCCCCAAAGAAGAACAGAAAAATGCGTTTTCCAAACTTATGGTCTCCCAAGCGGTTATTCATATGCCTGCGAAGAAAACTAGCTCAAATTGAGCCAACTGCCAGCTGTATAACAATTTGCTGGACACATTAAAAGATGGTGACATTGGATTTAAACCACACGAATTAGAAATGGGCAAGACTATCCAAGCAATATCCAATGCGCTCTGGTACATCCAAGGTAACCACAGTAATTTCGAACAAAGGTCCACCCATTTACCCATGTTTGTGTTGGAAAAAATGTTTATTTCCAGTTTGCCAAAGTTGATATTGATTGCTGGACAGATTACTGCATCCCGACTGTAAATGTGAATGAAATATCTATATTTAATGATTGAACAAAATATGTTCAATTGATTTATTGATATTTTCAGTAGTGTTACATGTACTGTGTCAAGTTTTGAAAGCCTTTTATTTTTTTTCCCCTCCGATTTTAAGTTTTTGGCCTAAATGTTCGAAAAACAGCAAAAATTAAATTGTTGAGGCCTTATGAGTACATCTTAGTTATTGTTGATCATTTCACTCGCTTTGCTCAAGCATATTGTACCAAGACAAAGACAGCCCGTGCAGCAGCAGAAAAACTGTTCAACGATTTCATCCCAAGGTTTGGCATCCCAAGCAGGATCCATCATGACCAAGGTTGTGAATTTGATAACCAGCTTTTTCATTGTCTGAAAAAGTATTGTGGTGTTAGCCGTAGCCATACAACACCATATCACCCCCCTAAGGAAATGGTCAGGCAGAGAGATTTAACAAGACTTTCCTTGCCATGCTGCGCACATTGCCTGAATCACAAAAATCACACGGGAAAAACCATGTCAACAAAATGGTTCATGCCTAAAACAGTACCAAAAACGATGCAAAATGCAACTGTTTTCTTGCCACTTTTTCTTCTCTTTGGTAGGCATCCACGGATACCTGTAGACCTTGTATTTAAACTTGGTAAACCATCAATATCTGTTAGCTATCCTGAGTATGCTAAGAAATGGAAAAAGGCTATGCCAGAAGCCTATCAGTTAGCACAAGAGAGAGCTTCAAAACAGGCTGCCAAAAACAAGAATGTGTATAATCGCAGAGTTAATACTTTGCAACTTAATACTTCGTACGAGCCATGTGACAGAGTTCTCGTGCAAAACCTCAGGAATGGAGGAGGACCTGGGAAACCCAGGGCTCACTGGGAGGATAAAGTTCATGTGGTCATAAGACAGAAAGGCTCCCTTCCAGTGTATGAAGTGCAAGCAGAGGACCAAAGTGGTCCAAGGTGTATACTCCACCGGAATCTGTTATTGCTTTGTGACATGCTACCACTGGAAACTGCAATTCCTCAGCCTAAGGACCCAGTACCTTCGGATCCAGATCCTGTACACCAAGAGTTAAATAACAGATTGGGAAGATGCATACCCCAGCAGTGATTCGGAGGACGAGCAGGAACCAGTTCAAGTGTGGAACCGTCGAACCCCAAAGCGGATAACATACGATACAGTACGAACACCTACGTTCCATCGTCCAGTTGTTGCCACAGTTTGGCCATGCAGTGACACTACCCATAACACTGCTGCGGTCCTACTATAGATCATTTGTTTTGTTTCAGTAGGATAGTCATGTTCAATTTTTCAGTAACTGTTATTGTTAAAACGTGGACATCAGGCAATTCTTAGTTTAGTAAAGGTCTGTGTAAAAACTAGGGAACCTCCCATTGTTCTGCGGCATTTCGCTTTTCCCTCACCAGAATGTTTAGATTTTCATACTGAGAATACATCATCGACCAGTATACAATATAGTTTTTAAGTAAAAAGAAGTAACACTATTTTAAAGCAATTTTTCTTTTGTTCTATAATAATTAAGCCAATCATAGAACTCCAAAACAAAAGCGGATAAAACCTTTTGGTTTTCAATAATCCCCACATAGAATTTTCTTAAATTTAAAAACAGAAATGTTTCAACTAGAAAGGAATGAATGATAAAAATGGAAAGAAACACATCTGCTTACTTATTAAGATTTTTGTTCATTTTTAGTTAGTTTAGCCAATAAGATCAACAGTTTAATAACATCACACTTGACACCTTACTGCATTCCATTGCCGTTGACCTCTATAGAACTTACTTGGATCGTTACTCAATTTCATGCATTATATAGTTTAACTTTAAAACTAGCTACATCACATTTTTCACAGTTTTGTCTAACAGAATCGGATGCTACCCATCCAAGTGACTCTTGTATCTGCGCTCATGAAGTCACAGGCCTGATCATCCTGTAATGTAGAAGGCCCCAGCAGTACAGCCACAGCAGGAATCAGAGAAGTCCTTAATTGACCGAAATGTCGTGGAAGACATCTTTTTCTGGAGGGGAGTAATGTAGAACTGAAAGACTTAGCCCTCCCCCCAATACAAAACATTTTTGTGTTCATGCGCAAGAGAGAACAGAGAACACGTGCGAGCGTTAGAAAAATCAGAACTGTCAAGTTGTATCGAAGTTGTAGTTTTTATTTAAAGAGTATTTTCCCCAAATTCCTGGGTATTACAGTGACCTTTGTTTAGCGACGTATCTAGAGGATTACAAAATGCTATTACAAGTCTTTCAGCTCAGAAGCTTCATTGGGCAATTGGTTTCGTTTTGTTGCCTCCTTGTTCGACTTACCAGCAGCTGTTATCGAAAATCAAGTACTCGATCAGGTAAAAGGTCAACAGCTTCAGGCCGCAGCCAGCAGGAGCTGGGCGCGGTCGAACGAGGAGACGGAACATGTAAAGGAGCGACAAAATTAAGGCGCGAATTTTTATGGTGGTCCGGGGACATGCTAACATAAAAATAAATATTTAACAAATAGAGCAGCCCAAACCCTGCTTAATTACTGTACGGAGCACAGTTTAGGCTGTTCTATTTGTTTTATAATATAGTAAATTTCAACAAAATCTGTTGGTGCTAATACCAGTTTCTTTATCTATTTCTCAACGCGCGCGAACATTTAACAATTATCCCCCGAAGTGGAGGTGACTAGTGATGGATATTTAAATTTAATAATGTTTAAATTTAAACAGCTTAATTAATCAAAAAGTGGATTATCGGATGTGTAGTACATCCTCGCTTCTCTTTCAACTGTCAGCGAGCCTAGTACTCCTTCGTAACTGATGATTTCTTGTTTGTTAAGTATGTGTTCATAATTTTATTGTTGAGCTTTGCTCTTTGTTTCTCAAAACTATTTGCGTTTGAGTTTTTTAGAATACTTAAAGGGGAAATAACGGTGTTTCAATTTTTGTTTGCATTTCAGTCTATAACTTCAAACACGCGAATTGCCCATTTTGTATTTTGCTTAGTCTTTTTCGTATCAGCTTGAGATACTATGTTGTTAATTTCTTCTGTGGAAAATTCACAAAATCCTGTTTTGTTAGTCTCCTACACTTTGTTAGAGATGCTTGCAGTGTTTTGTTCATCTTCCCAGTCAAAACGCAACTGGAAATAGGAGAATTCAACCTCCTCCTCGCGAGGACGCCATTTTGTTTCCCTTGCAAAAAATTATAGTAGTTGTCATAGTAACTATGATCCATACTCTGATAAAGCACAATTTTCGACCAAACATAACAAGTGTTGTATCAAATCAATATTATAAATACAACTAAAGCCTAGGGTAGATAAAAATATAATTATAACAAGACGTTCTTAAAAGGAATGAAGTGCTGCCTGATGATCGAGGCCCGCGTGGGTAAAGCACCCCTATCAAGTGCTAAATTGTTTGAAAGAGCATGTAAATACATGCTGTCTCCGTGCTGAAGAATTCGATCAATGACTTATTGTGTCCACGAATTGACAGCGACGCTTTGGTTGCATAATAAAGAAGAAAGAGCCATAAAAACACATTGCCTTCCTCTCGAAAGCTCGCTGAAGCTTTCTGATGTTTGATGAACGCTTCCTTGCTGTGAATTCGATGCTCTATTCATACCTGATTTAACCTGTCTCTCTCGAAGAAGGAAACCACACATGTGATCAGGCTGCTTCATTTGATTGGTCGGATGAAACAACACTGAAATAACCTTAACAATCTTACGAAGAAACTGATTGGCCTACAGTGGTCGAACCAACCATATATGGAACACCAGAATTACCGGAAGCAAAAAGCTAATTTATATCAAGTTTTTCTGCCGGAATAGAGATTGCTGCAGTCGCTATCGCTCCAGCAGCAAATTTTAAAAAACAACTTTTATATGCTAATTTGAATTGATATGTTTTTATTTTTAACTAAAATGAAAATGATCTGAATAAGATCGGTATACAATGTACACGTATTCGTTTTGTACAGGTAATGAATAAAAAAATGACTGAGTTCATTTTGGAAATAAATTTGCACGAGTTTTGCACTAGTGGGTTGTTTAAAAAGTATCAAAATTGTATAAGCCCGTACGCCGAAAGCAATTTGAGGTTTTTGAAAAACACATGAGTGCAAATCATTTCAAGTTGAGAAAAATAAAAGTGTGATTACCTTTTTAATGATATACACAACAAAATTACAGGGCAAGTATAGAAAGAGTTTTAATCAATAATAATAATAAAAGGAACCAGCATCGAACTATTAAGGTGGTCCACTACCTTCAAAAATAGTGGGAAAAGGCCTTTTTTGGGGAGGAGGGCGGTATAGTAAAATTGCTATTTCTTCAAAATTAAACACTGAAAGACTGGGAATAGCATACAGATATAATGTCATATAA
>JAOBRD020534920.1:0-16770 GCA_027575215.2 Hydrozoanthus sils | reverse complement strand
AAGGGGGAGGGGGGGAGGGGCTTATTTAAAATTTGAAGCTCTAGACGGGGGGCGCTTATTAGAGCGTTTGTACGTTAGCAGTACTTTTAAACAAGTTGCGTGATCTTGTTCATGTACAAATAAATATTGATAAAACGAGAATGTTTCAATTGGCCTGATTGTTTAATATGCAAAAGCTTTTCTCATTTCTGATATCCGACTCGAGTAAAACTGTCAACTGTCCGCGTTTTCTTTGGTCA
Organism: Hydrozoanthus sils; assembly: GCA_027575215.2. NCBI lineage: Eukaryota > Metazoa > Cnidaria > Anthozoa > Zoantharia > Hydrozoanthidae > Hydrozoanthus > Hydrozoanthus sils. Next base: position 16,531 of record JAOBRD020534920.1, on the reverse strand, counting down.
GCAGTACAAGACATGGGGAGACACTATATCTTGGTGTATACGAAGTACAGAGGAATATATAATTCTTGCATGAGATAAAAATGGCTTCTGTTCCAGAGATTGATAGCGCGGAGGAGTTTGATCGCGTTTTAGTTGACTCCTCAAGGTAGGTTACGCATACTGGAAAAGACTAACGTGTTAAGTTACTCTTGTGTTATGAATTTGTTATTTTCGAAACTCTGTATCACTTTACAATACACGAAATTTGAATCAATTATCGAACGTCAGTTTAGGACTCAAGTCTCCGCTGGACCAAAAATAAATCGTAAAATTACTGTGTCGGCAAAAACCAAAACCTTGTGCTAGTTAGGCCAAGTAAAAAAATTTCATGGTCGGGATGGAGGCTTTTTTTTTTTTTTGTGGTCGAAACTTTTGATACTAATACAATATAATATGTTGTAACCCCTTTTACGGTTGATGTATCCAAGGGGTCGAACACAACCTATAGTGTATGCAAATAATACATCACTCGTCATCAGTATTGGAATGCATAAACTTGTTTCTATCAAAAGTGACTAGCAAACCAAACAAAACTATTAAGTTTCAGTACCTTTTATAAAACTACACATTGATTTGGCGGTGTTCATTTTGTCACATACTATACATCTTGGGATGCAAAGAACATACATTTCCAACGTTTCTATAATGAGTTACGTCCCAAAGCATTTGCAGGCCGATTTTTGATATCAGTTAACATCAGAACAAGGCTGAGGCCTTGATAATTGCATTGTTAACAATAAAATAAACATTTCATTTCCTGCTCAGTCATGATGAGCTTTTTTATGTTTTGTCTTTACTTGACAATTGACGGAAAACACGAGATACATTCGATGGTATCTATCAGATTTAGTCAGTTTTTACAAGTTTCCAAAATATTTTGCAGCCGCACAATACTAACAAAATATTTTTAAAGAAAAACTATGAAAGTAAAAAAAAAAAAAAAAATTTGGTCGGCCCGATTTTCAATGGTCGGGCGGGGATGCCAACCAACCTTTTTTTTTATTTGGCCATATATATGTTAACGTTACCACACCAACCATATTTACGACAGTGTACTAAGCCAACTAGGAAAAAACTTAAAATGATATAGACCTGCCAAAGCCAACCCCTAGTTAATGGAAATCTAGAGGAGTTTAAAGTCGTGTTGCATATCTCCTTGGACTGATATTAATCTATTAGAGGGGGGACATAAGGGTTTGCGGTAATCCGGTTTTTCGGAAATTCTTTTTTAACTTTCGGTGTTGCAGTTTTGCAAGACTTAGCTGTTTGCAGATTTTATTAATTTTCTGCCACGATTTACGATGCGGTTTTGCGGTTTTCAGGATCCTCTTATGCCCCCTCCTACTACAAATACCAACCCAGGGGTAGGGGGTTGGGGAGGGTAGCTCACTAAGTTTCAAAATCCAATCACTTACTTACAATCCTCCCACAATCGTATCAAATGTTGACAGGTGCAATTAATCCAGGCAGAACAAATCGATATTTTTGATACTCGGTGAGTATCGATAGTACATAATCAATAGAAAACATATAATTAACCAATTAATATTGAAAATTGATGGAAATCGATTGGTCAACTTTTTGTGATTATCGATTTTATTGATTTCTGTAACTAAGTGATTTATCTTATCAATTTTGATCGAAAAATACAGAAAACATAAAAATGAGTGAATATCAACATATGTGCAGCTCACTAGTTCAGCTTCGAATAAAAGAAAATAAATGAACCTAGCCAAATTTGTGATTATCGATTATTATCGATTATTATAACTAATTTTACCAACAAATATTGTGTATCATTAAATCGAGTACTATCGATTAATCGATTACATTTTCAATGATCGAAAATATTGATTTGTTACGCCAGGAATTAATTACTTGAATTTTAATAAAGCAGTGGAACTAGGAGGTCTATTTATCTGTACCCTAAGTGTTAATTATGATAACAACCAATAGGCTGTTTTGTTAAGAGTGATCCCTGGATTAGGGGTAATCATCTAGAAACAACTTGGCCCTGATGAACAGCTTGAAATTGTGATGGTTAAAAAGCTTGGTGGGAGAAATCCAGCTAGAGAATCTAGGCAGTGATTTCCTTCTCAAAGCTATGCATGAAAATTATTTTTTTCAGGGCTTTGACTGTTGTTCATTTCCATGCTCCTTGGGCCCCCCAGTGTGCACAGATGAATGATGTTCTTGGCGAACTGGCCAAAGACAATATTCATATAAAATTCTTAAAGGTAATGATGGATTTGTGGGTGTGGCAAAATTGTGGATCATATGGTGAGGTCGTCTGGGTTAATGTAGTCCTGAGAAGGAATAATGTTGATGTTAGTGACTGATGTTTCGACAACCTATGCATAAGTCCTCTTCAGAGTCAAGGAGAAAATGATTTCCACATGTCAGTCACTGACATTGACAACAGTGTTTCTTGAGACTACACTAACCTGGATGATCTCATCATATGATCTACCAGTACAGTATTTTCCCTAGACGTGAAATTAGGCATTGCTAAAACATAAGAAACATTTTTATTATCCACTCCGCCTTACAATTTTTCTTTCTCAAACAAATATATAAAATGACAAAAAAGTAGGCGTCACAAACTGCAGAGTTGCCATAGGATGCAATAGCTGAGAGCTTATTTTGAAAACACTGCAGTACTCCTGAGTTCAAACCATTTACTGTTTGGCAAAATTATTAGAAACTTGTGTCAGATAAACAGAGTGAAGCAGAAACAGTGCTTCTCAAACTTTGAGCCCTTTTCTCCAAGTAAGCCATTATTTTCCTTAGAGAGCTAAAAGTTTGCAATATAGCCCCCTTCCTATTAAAGTCGACCTCATCCTTTGCACCCTGAATCCTTTTTGCCCCAAACACAGCATATGTTGTGGTCAAATGGTAAATTATCCCAACTAGGATTAATACTTTCATGTAATCAGTTTGGGAGAGTTTGGCTTTTCATCTTCATTAGTTGATGACACCTTGTTTGATCAATTTGCACTTTCTCATTACATAATGACACAATCATTTTGGTACACAAACATGTGTCAACATAAATTACATATGTTTATGAATAACTTATCATAAACATCCACATTTTCTTTCCTCAACATAATAATTCTAGAAAATCTCAATATTTTGGTAAGAAACTCAATTATTTTCCAATTTTTTTTTCTTGTTTTTGTCACTCTTCGATATTTTTACTGTTTAGACTCTGTCTGGCCATGTTAACCATTTTTAAACTCATGTGCAGTGCATATATCCCACTGTTTTTGCGGGCCACAGGTCTTACAAAAACCACCAAATCTTGTCACCAAGACAAAACAATGGGAAATTTACACTGCAAATCATTATGAATTACTGTACAATGGCAATAACATTTGTAAGACTTTTGTGTTCCCCAGACAGTTTAGAGGCATAGTAGTTAGTAGTAGTAGTAGTAGTAGTGGCCAGCTGAAACATTGGGATAGCACATATGCACTGTGCATGAGTGTGAAAATGCCTTAAGTTATTAAGATGAACTGCCAAAAACTGTTTACAAGTTGAATAAGAATGCAAGGAAACTTTATATGCAGGATTTATGACAATTTGCTAGTTACAGCAATGTGCTATGAATATAGAAACTTTCTTTCATTTAAACCTAATTTTTAGTTATAACTTGGGCATGTTTTTTTTTCAACAGATAGAGGCAGAAAACTTTCCAGAAATCTCTCTTAAGTATGAAATATCTGCAGTTCCATCCTTCGTAATATTTAAGGTAAACTAACTTACAACATTCTCCACTGTAGGCAAAATACTGTATTATTATATGTTCTTCTTTATAATTCAAACTGCTGGGCTTGTGCTGCTGTGCATATTTTTGTTCATTTGAACTGGTATAAGTTTGTGTTATCTGTAGAACAATTATATAGCTGTAATTATTTAATTTATGATTATATCTTGAAATTGAAAACAGGATAAGTCTTAGCTAACTGGATCAAAAACCAGTCAGATGTTCATATCCATCTAAAATCTCACTTTGGGATCTTAGGAGCTCTTTTATATTCATTTGGTTGTCAGTAGAATTTAACTCCCTTGAGGTGAATCTTTAGCAATTCTGATAAACTTTTAAAAACCAATTCAAAAACCTTTTTCTCTGCACCGTCTTGAAAGAAATCTTTTTGGTCATCTGGTAAAGCATAGTCGAGTTGGTAAGGCATCAGTCTGTCATGCAAGAGGCTCGAGTTTGATTTGCGAACAGACCTTCATTTAAAATAAGCGAGTAGAAGATGCTGCCTTTGCTCTAACATCTGCAGATGGTTTGACTTTTGTGTCTTCTTGGATAAGAACATTAAACCATAAACCCTCAGTGGCAGGCCTCAAAGGGGACCTTGGGTCCTACTGACTTTTCTCCAGTGATTCCTTAAATCAAAAATGTCAAAAATGCCAGGGTCCACTTGGGATCTTGAAAATTAATGATTGTTAAAGTGCCCATTGATAACCTTTCGTTTTCTGTTTTCTTATGTAAAAGTATTTATCTTGAAAAGAACATTTCGCGAACACTTTAACAGTCTTTAAAAACAATGAAAATGGCTACCATTTTGGTACACCAAATGCCGAGTCAAGGTGATGTAGATTAAGGATTTGATGTCAATAAGACGGGAATGTTTATTTTAAGATAAGTACTTTTAGATAAGAAAACAAAAAATGAGAGGTTATGGACATTTTAAGTATACGTACAACGTTGTCTTAATTTTCTTATATCTGTATGTAAAAAAATTAAGTCTTCTTGGATGAGGCTGGTTAACTTTAGACCCAGTACTAGTCTTAATGAAATAATCTTTTAAATGGGAACTCAAAAGAACCAATACCAATTGTTTTACATTGTATGTGCGATGTAAGGAAAATGAAGATATTGATAAACTGACTGAGTCTGAAATTAGGGTAAAACTCAGATCCGTTCCAGGTGAGACTGCTGGAAGATAATGGTGCATGACATGGTGCTAAAACATTTTCTGTGACTGTTTTAAACATCAGAATCAAAAAGTTGTGGACAGGCTGGATGGAGCCAATGCTCCAGAGCTATCTAAGAAAGTGCAGCACCATGCTAACATTGTAACAGTATCACCTGACGTATCGCAGAAATCAGAAAAAGAGGTGAGTTATTTAGTGCATATGACAGGAAATATTTTGTTACCTCAGTGAGTTGAAAAAGTTTGGTCAAAATCTCATAAATATATGGTTCTCGAGTTATTGTATTATGAAGATTAGTCATCTAATTGATGTAAATGTTGTAATATCTTTTAAATCAAATACTAGACTTAACATTTTAAACAGTAGCTGACTATGTTTTGTTTGTGTCACACAAATTTTCTGAGGTCGAATGTGATTTGTCACGTATTCCACGTGACAGATCACAAGACTGGCCAGCGAGACAGCATGGTACAGTTCATGACACTCAGTCCCAGAATATGAAAATTTAAACCCAAGTGGCCTTTTCTGTTTAGGCTAAGATCTTCAATTTGCTCCCAGATTGCCTCTTTAATTCTGTGTTCAAACCAGTATTCCTCCCGGCCTAAAATGATTATGTTTGGGGGAGTTTTATGTTTTGTTGTTTCGGCATAAGTGAATATGGTGAAGTTCTGGGCTTCATAACATGCTGGTTTAGCATGCTGTGATAACCTCTGAGTTGTTAATATTAATTTAGTGTTTTCAACTGATGACATCACTTGGTGTACCTGGGCAAATTAACTAGCAAATTAAACAGCAACTGAAGATACATCACGAGAAAGGAATGACATGGACATCAGAAGGGAAGACCTAAAATGACCTGGCAAAGAACAGTAGAGAGAGAAAGGACAACAGCAGGTTGGCAGTCATGGGAGGAGGCAAGAGCTACTGCAGCCAACAGAGATAATGGAAGCATTCTGCAGAGGCCTTATGTGCCATAATGCATGTAGAAAATAGGTAATTTTTAAAGAAACACCAAGATACATCATCAGTCCAAGTTTGGCTAAAGTTCGTTTGAAGGTTATGAATTGACAAATGGAAAATTTGCTTATACTCCAAGTAATGTCATCAGTTGAAAACATTGAACATTAATATCATGAGAACCATAAGAGGTTTTAACAAAAAAAATTTCACTGCTATCCCTAATTTAGCAAGGTCTATCCACTGAGGTGACAAAATGTTTTTCTTACATACAGTAAGCACCTCATTCATTTATGTCTCAAATATGGGCATGAACTGATGTTCTGCAAACTGGCCACTGCAGGGCTCAAAATAAAAATTGTTTTCAAGAAACCTGCTGGCCAATAAAGGCAAGGTAGCCAGAGCTCAAGTTTTAGTAGCCAGATATATTTTCAATGTGTAATCCGGACTATACCAGTGCCTATAGCTGCATGTATACACAAGAATAATAATTGCATATGTTTCAAGAGTTGTTTGCCCAAGAAAACAGATAAGCTTCAGTAGTTAATCACATTAGGGTTGTTTATACGAGAGAATTAAGGCACAACTAACTTAAGGCGGCGCACCTTATCTTGGGCACAAAAGCTCATATAAACAGTACGAAACTTATTAAACAAGTTGTGCCTAATGTAAGGCGCACCTTATGCTAGGCTAGGGTTTCAAGCTGTCTTTATCTAAGGCACACCAAGCTTCTCATACAAATGGTTTGTCATGTTCTTTGTGCCTTATACAAGGCCCCAACACCAGCTGTGCATGCCTAGGTTTTGTATTGTTACCCAAACTCCATTCACCAGTAAGAAATTGTCATGGCAACCAACTCCAAAACAAGACAGCAAAACAAACTTGGGCACGAAGTAGGTTGTATTATTGCACCTTTTTGTGCCTAAGATAAGGCACACTTTGTGCTAGTTGCACCTAATGTTATTCTCATTGTGAAAACCAGGGCAGTTGAAATGGTTGTAGATGTCAAGTGAAACGAGTGAATATGAAGGAGTGGTATACAAAATGGCAAGTTTTACCCAAAGGGAAATTGGGGAAGAAGTGTCATGAATAAAGACAGTGAGAAAAAATAATTTTCCAAATAGGGGCTGTACTTGGTGTTGAAAGTTGGTGTGCATTACTTAACAATTAAGTGAATTTACCAGAATGGTTGTATTTATCTTGATTTTGGTGTCTCAGGACCTCAACACTCGGTTAAAGAAACTTACCAACAGTGCACCATGTTTGTTGTTCATAAAGGGAACACCACAAGAACCACGTTGTGGTAAGCTACATGTTCTAACCATTAAGGACTGAGAGGGGAGGGGAGAGGTTTAGTGAGTTTTGGCTCAAAGGCAAGCTGTGGTAAGATGAATAATTATGGTCGCAATGGAAGACTGAGAGGGAAGGGGAGAATTTTGGTGAGTGAAGACAAGCTTTGGTGAGATGAAAATGGTCATCATTAAGGACTGAGAGGGGAGGGGAGAGATACATTGAGTTTTATCTCAAAGGTAAATTGTAATGAGATGAAAATGGTGATCATTTAGAACTGAGAGGGGAGGGGGGAGATTCAGTGAGTTTTATTTCAAAGGAAAACTGTATCCAAGCTAATATGTAACCATTGAAGACTGAGGGGGTGAAGGGGGAGGCAGATGATTGAAGGGGAGGGGAGGGAGGGGAGAGTTTTAACTCAAAAGATGAGCTGTAGTAAGATGAACATGGTGGAGATTCAAAACTTCAAAGAGTGAGGTTTAAATTATTGTTTTTTTAGTTTTGTTTGGGGGTGGGAGGGGGGGTGGTCAGTTTTTTAATAGTCGACTAGTGTGCCTTTGAGTCTCAGATCACTCTAGAACTCTCAAGATTTACATGTTTCTTGGTCAGTTGTGTTGATTCACTGCATCACAGCTCTGTCTTTAGTTAGCTTTGCTGCAAGTAAAGTGGTTAGCATATTTTTTCTTTTATACATGCACTAAAGGCAAATAACATGCTTACTGTAGTTTTGAAATTTTGTTCTGTGCTGTACCCAACAGGTTTCAGTCGGCAGGTGGTTGAGATTCTTAACAATGAGGGAATCAAGTATAGTTCTTTCAACATTCTAGAAGATGAGGAAGTCAGACAAGGTAGGTGTTTAAAACTGAAGAAGATAAACTCTTGTGATCAAAACTTTGTGGAAGGGATTAAGTTCAACATTGTTTTTACAGTTATTAATTAAAACATTTGTGTAATCATTCTCATTATTTTTTGCATAGTCATGTTAAAAACCTTGTATCATGCTGTATTCTTATATTGCGAGGTGTTTAGTATATTCTTCTCAGAAGCTTTCAATAACTATGTGCCCTAGTCAGGTGACTTTAGGCATAAAGACTTACCTTAAGAGGACACTATATAGTTGCAGAAAGCAGATGAGAAGAACATTGACTCTTTAATATACATGGTGCCAGGATAGAAGAATTATACCTGTGCAGTGTTCTAGCCAGCTAAAACAAATGGTAGGGTGCCCTGTCGCAGAATACCAACAGCTGTTTCTGGTATCTACACTCTGATTGGACAGTTACAAAGCAAGTACTAAGACAACATGTGCTAACATTGATGACTGATTGTTTTTGCTCAGTTTTGAGAGATTGTTCAAATTTCTCATCACAAGAACTTAAAAAAAAAGGGGTTAAAACATCAAAATATTCTGCATTTGACTTCAATGATGAAAATGAAAAAATGACAGGGCATTGGATGAAAGTGACGAGTGCTAGATGAAACTGACAGGGTGCTGGATAAAGCAACTTGGCACCAGGGAAAACAAAGGGTGCTGTGCTCTTTTGTTTTTGCCTAGCTAAGAGCTTTGTCCGGACAAATCCGGTCATTTTCCCTTTAAAAGGAAATTCAATTTTGAGACATTGACAATCATGACAGAAATTATTCAATCTGATCATGTTCCCTAAAAAAATGATATCAAACTAGATGGACTTTTGGTTGAGACAGTTGCAAAATTTCCATTTGTCAGTTGCTAATCGATGCTGAAAGGTTTACAGATCACATAGTTTGCAAAATGTAGTCTCTATTGCAGTTAGTCCAATGGGTTAAATTATTTGTCCAGCCGAAGACGCTTATGTCTGAGCAAAATCATGTTTGACTGGACAATGCGTCTGGTGCCTGCCCGGCTATTATTTGGAGCCCTGCTACCTATGAGTAATCAACAATTGTTTTAACTGTTTGTTATCAGATTTACAAGAAAGTGGAGGGCCAAGATAACTTGCTGCTTTCTGCTCCTCCTATTCACTAGTTCAACTCCTCTTGATTTTGCTTGCAGGACTGAAGAAGTTTTCTAACTGGCCTACCTATCCCCAGGTTTATGTTAACGGTGAATTGATTGGTGGGCTTGACATTTTAAAGGTACAAATTAAGTTCCCTTTAACCTGTGTAGCAGCTGTTTCTTAGGGGAAGGACTAAGTACTAATCAAGCGCATGTCGAGTACACAAGTAAAATAAAAAAGACCAAGATTTTCACACATTCAAGTCTTTGCTCGTACATCCAACATCATGCAGCTCTGTTGATTGGCGCTTGGTCATTTCCCTAGAAACAGTCACTACACAGGCTAAGTTTCCTTATTCTTAAACATAAATATTTGTGGATTAGACAAAAAATAACTCACCCAGCTACCTTTGACTAACCATTTTGCAACTCTAGAAAATATCAGCTGTTAGAAGTGGTAATTAATTAGAATTTGTTTAAAGTGGTCAGTGGTTTGACATTTCATACAACACCAAAAAATCAATAAGAGTTAAAATAATGCAGTTTATAGGAGTCAAAATTGGTGAACACTTTACATGCTCTGTATGTTTTTAAACAAATGCTCTGTGCGAATGGTTTTCTGATGAAATAGAAGTTTATTTTTGTGCTTTAGGCCACAATTTTAATTCTTAGTTTTACCTATCTCGCTGAATGATATTTTGTTAATTCTGAAAAAGAAATTAAATTCTTGTTTGTATTGCTGTTTATCTGTGTTTAACACAGTCAGACTTTTTAAATTATTAAAGGTTTTCAATTATTGTTTTTATTGGTTCTATCGATCTTATATTTGCTGACTATCTACATTCTCCTGGTTTCTGGGTTGATATAAATTTTCAACATTGATCAGGAAAGTCATAAACAAATCCTTTTTTTGCTCGATCTTAAATTAGTTAAAAGTGCACTTGTGTTTGATACTGTGTATCAGCTAGCACTGAATTTTTTTTTGTTTGTTTTGCCCATCTGACTTAAATTTTTAGTAAAGTGATCAAGTAAAACTAAAAAAGATAATTAAGAAACTGTGGCCTTAGTATCTAGAAAAGAAAAAGCAAGCTTAAGCATTATGCCCTCTTTTAAGTTTATTTTATTTTTTCCTGACTACAGGAACTGAAACAAAGTGGAGAGCTTTCATCTACTTTGCCAAAGCCGGAAAGCAATATAAAAGTCAGGTATGATTTAAAATAAATTCTTTTCGTGATAATTTTGTGTAAGTCAGTCATTCACTGTTTAAATATTTCTTTTTATTTCTTTTTGTTAATTATCAACAGAGCCACCACACACACACACACATGCTCATGCTTTTTGGACCAGGAACTGGTCCCCAGATGCTACTAATCTTGTTGTTGTTGTTGTTTAGAGGCAACATTTCTTGAAAAAACCCTAAGGCTCCGTCAGTTCGCCTCATATTCCAATAAAACTTCCCACAAGGACCCTAAGGGATATTCCCCGTCAATTGACAGAGTTAGATTTTTGATTTCTGGATTTTTAGAGAATTTTTTTATGAGCAATTTTAGATTTTCAGATGATGTCATAAACATTGCAATTCACAGTATTCAAAACTAATGTGCATAGCCCAAGCTGACTAAAAGAACTAAAGCTCTGCCAGTTCACATCATATTGCAGCAATAAAACTTTTCATAATGACCCTAAGGGATATTCCCCATCGATTGACGGAGTTATTTTTTTGATTTCTGGATTTTTAGAGAATTTGTGAGCAATTTTAGATTATGCCGTAAACATTGCAATTCACAGTTTTCAAACCGAAGCTGACTAAGAGAACTAAAGTTCTGCCAGTTGGCATCATATCGCCATAAATGTTTGCACATTGGTAGTATTAGTGCAGAAATCTCTATTGACTAACTGGGTTAGACTTTTATTTTTGATTCTTGAGGGACTCTACGAGCAATTCTTGATTGTACCGTACAACACAAATCTTTTCTTATTATTATTCATTGGGAGAAATCAAGTTAAACATTGTTATGCATTTTCTTTGTTTTCAACAATAATGACTAATGACTAATGTGGTCTTGATCCACTGCTGGACTTGAGCTACTTTCGTGAATAAATAAAGCATACAATTTTTCGTCAGACACAATGACTCGACTGCACTTGCAATACAGAGCTAATATCACACTGCAGTTTAACTATGTAGGACATTCGACAAAGTAAGAAACAGCATACAGTGTGTGGGAGCGAGTTAAAAGCTGTCAAGTAAAATATACATAGTATAAATATAGTATACATGTGCAAGGAAATAACCAAAGTACAAGGTGTATATTTCAAACTAAAGTAGCCAGTAGCCTTTGTTGTTACTCATCACACAAAATAAGTAAAAGAAACTACTGTATGTTTGAAGAGTAATTCTAGTTGTCCATTACACACTGTAAATATATTGTGATGTACCAGTTCCTGGTCCCATAGTTCGGTTGTACTTGTTTAGACATGGTAAAATCTTCAGTAAATGATACATTATGTAAAAAATAAATGTGAAAATATGACTTATGGTTGCCAGGATGCTGTGTATGGAACAAACCCTGATTGGCAGTAACTGACAAGAATACTTTCATTCAGGAGTATTCAAAAAGCTGATCGAAGTCTGATTGCTTTTTCAAATATTTTGGCAACAATAGTAATGACGGAAATCAGGTGATAATTATTCATGTCTGTTTTTTCTTCTTCTTATTTTAAAAGCCGGAGCATCCTATCCTTTTTACCCTGAAGATTAAAGAATTCTTCTCACTTGTAGCAGACTTGGGGGGGGGAGCACTTCGCAGTTAAAAGTATAGGGATGACCATTGGAAAAGTCCCAAAAATACCCTAAAAATACCAAAGGATAAAAAATTTCAACCCTAAAAAGTACCAACTGAAAGCTGAAATTTTGCATGTTTGCTAAAATTTGGGACTGCATTGAAGCAGTCCAATATCTTTGCATTTTCAACCCTAGAAAGTACCAGGTTCTTTGTTTAACACAAGATTTCTTTTAACAACCCCTAAAAATGCTGGACTGCCAATTTATACCCCTAAATAATATGACAGTCATAACTACCACCCCATTATAGGGAGAACCTCCCCCTGGGTAGCAGACTAAACTCACTGAGATATAACAAATCTTAACCCAACCATTCATTGTAGCAGCCATTGTTCCCATCCAAAGGATTACTTTGGGTAAAAAAGATAGGGATGCCCATTGGAGAATGTGAAAAATACCCTAAAACACAAAGGCATGAAATATATCAATCCTGAAGAATACCTCATAGCCTCAGTTTTGAAAAAGGCAAGAAAAAACATGCTTTTTTCCTAATTAAATAATTAAAATAATTTAATTATATATTAATTAAATTAATTTGTTAAACCAATGGAGGAAATATTCCCCACCCCCTTCTTGGGTTCCAGTACAGTAATCGATTATGCTGTCTCTCAACAGACTTGAATCTCTTGTAAAATCAGCTCCAGTTATGTTATTCATGAAAGGTAGCCCTGAGGTGAGGCATGTTTCTTTGTAGATTTGCTTACTATCAGTTATTTCAGAGGCTGTTCATCAAAGAATATATTGAAGTACAAGTCAATGAAACCTTGATAAGATTATAAAACTTGTGTCTGTTCAGAACAGCAAGCCATTTTTTGACCCTAAAATTTCTAGAATTCCTATTTCTCCATATTCAATAATTTTTGGTTGTTTTCCCTAAAATTCCAGTTTTTCCCTCCATATAAGTCCACAGTTGCCAATGACTATGAGGTGCACATTTGCACAGACCTTACCAGAGAACACCAGCTCTAGATTTCATTAATCTTCGATTTTTGAAGACCTGTGTATGTAGTAATTGTGGTTCAATTTTATCTTTGGTGTAAGTTTTACTTTCCATTGTTTTTGATATGGTAATAAATTTGAAACAAAGGAAAGTAAAAAAAATAAAAATAAACGATGGACAAAATTTAACCGCAGCATGTATCCTGGTTGTAAGCTACAACTTCCGGTTTTCAAGCCATTTTTTTCGTAAATTTCCCTAAAATTCAAATTTCGAAAATCCGATTTTCTTCATAAAAACTTTTTCAGGGCTGTAAGATTGCCAGGACACCTTATTAATATATGGTAACCTGACCTTTACCCCAGACCTTTTTGCAGATCCGACGAAACTTCAATTTTTTACGGACTGTACAACCCCCACATATAATGAAATACCAAGGGGCCGGACAATTGACTTCATTATAATGGGGGTTCGTAGTAAACAATACCCCGATATACCAGTGTAACCGAAAAAGCACAAAAAACGTTGTTATACCGGGTTTTGATAACAGACAAAAATGTCGTGATGATCGATACATATTTTTTGGATTATCTTATACTTGATTTTTTAAGTGATAAAACATACGTTTTAACTTGAAACAGTGAAATGAAAACGATATCAAGACTGGGGATTTTCGGTGCAGTATACTGTACTTGTTTTGTGAACTTCGTGATATCGGGTAAAGTGTGGCCTTGGGACTCAAAATTTGGTTCGTTATAACGAGATTCGTTACATCGGGGTTTTTACCCATACAAATTACTGTAATTTTGGGGGGTTCGTTATATTGGGGTTGCACTGCACACTCACAATGCATCTAACTAAAGTCGCTTTCCATTTGACTGGTCCGGTTGGTCTGACCGGCCAGGCATGAGTTCTCAGAACTGGTTCTGGCCAGAATTGCCAGGCTCACAATCGTGGAACAGTGCCGTTCAGTTCTCCCGCTCCGGTTGGCCAAAGCGCGGGAAATTTGAGAGTTGTGGCGGGGAAAATGCATGCGCGCGCCTTCTCAGTTTTTGCTGCATGCTAGTAGGATTTGGAAAATGTTTCAACTTAACAGCTTGTTTCTGATTGACCCTGGACCTTTCCATTTAAACCAGCCAGAACCAGTTCTTTTCGGCCGACTGGACTGGTCAAATGAAAAGCGACTACAGATTGGTATCAGTGTTTTTCAGACTTATGTATTATTTATATAAAAGTACTTAGTTTCTTCGTTCTCAGTTCTTGTGTTTTTAGTTAGAGAATGATAACTCTGATTATAAATTTATGGATTTGAGACATAAACAGTTAATACTCGCTTGATTATTGTGCATTTCTAGGCTCCACGTTGTGGGTTCAGCAGACAAATGTGCGACATTTTAAGCAATTATAAATCAAGGTAGGCATGCATGCAAACAATTCTGCATTAGAGTTTTAAGTTTTGTCTTATGTTGATGGCGCAATGGTCAGTAAATGGTAAATAGTTTATTTGACTCATAATCCGTTCCTCAAACTGTCACGAGCCAGACTATTTGACTTCTGCTACCAATAGTTACGTGATACCTGCAAATCACCGCATTTCTCTGTGTTCCACCTATCAGAGTTCTTTGTTATCTCAAAGGGCTATTACTGGCCACTGACTGACCCCTAGCAATTATTATTAGTGTAATTATTAAGACAATTGCGTTGTTTGTCCTTGAGCATGACACTTAACCTCCTAGGAGTGTCGCACATCATTTGATGTCTTTCTCTAGTTTGCTGAAGATTTAGTTACGTGACAGAGATAAAGATGTTCATAGAAGGGGAAAAAGACTTTAGACTTTATTCAATATATTTAAGAAAGTATTTAACAATACATCTAGATACCGCAGGTATAGTAGCTAAGCTAATCAAGATGGGCCAGGAGATAACTTAAAGATTCAAAACTGCTAGTACGATAAAAACAGATTCTTAACACAAAGAGAAAGCGGAATAAAACAGTAAGAACGTTAGGATTCATTTGAGAGGAAGGAAGCAATTTTGTGCCTTTGATCAGAAGCAAAAAGTGTAAACAAGATTATGCTAAACAAATCTAGTCAGCCGAAGGATAAAAGGACAAGCTGTTTAAGACGGAAATGCCTTGATTTATATACCAAGTTTAAGATGGGGAGCTCAAAAACTAGCTAAGCCCTGTTCAGCGGCACCTCCCAGTATAATCAGTATAAGAGAGTCAACCCCCCCCCCCCTACCCCTCTAGACACTTTACCTGACTTATTCAAGTTTAATCTACTGTATAATTGACGATAAATTAGTGTCCCAACCAACCAGAGGGAGTAACACACTATCATCGGCTTAACACAGGAAAATAGGGGTAAGGACCCACTTGATTGGCCTGGCAGGCTGAAGAACAGCCAGTGTGCTAATTTGTATTGTTGATGTTTGTTTTTCAGTGTAAAGTATGGCTCGTTTGACATCTTGCAAGACCAAGAGGTGAGGCAACACAAAATCTTCAGCATCGAATGCTGCACTGTTAACTTGTGTTGCTAGGGTATTTATATACATATTTCCCCAATTCCTTTTCCCCCATTTTTTGACCTTGGCCATACGTATCCGCGTATTTTTGAATCCGCAAATTTTTCTTTGCGGACTAAAAAAATTCTCGTCCACACCACACGTATATGGATTTATTCTAGTAGCCAGACTAAACACAACAGTAGTTCGTCCTGGTCGAATCTAACTATCATCAGGAAGGAGATTGCTTGCCTGCTCGCGTCAGTTTTTTTTTTTTGGCGGGCGAGATAGCCTTTATAAAGCGTTAAGCCGCAATTTGATATATCTCAAATGCACATTAATTAAAGCTGTGTTTACTTGCACACAAGCAACAAGGCTTGAAATAACGTATTTGATCGAGTATGAGCCCACCCCCCAGCTTCAATAAGTTTTTCAAATTCTCGGAAAGGTTGAGGATATGGCCCGGTATTTTCGCAGCATTTGTCTCAGCTCAAAACATCCCTTTGCAAGAACTATCGTCTGGAAGGGGAGTGGGTGGTTACTTGGTCAAGTACGATAAGTCAAAAAAGAAGATAAGTAATAACATTCCGTTGTTACAAATTTTGTATGTTTCTGTTTGTTAATCAGGTCAGAGAGCAGCTAAAGAAGTACTCTAACTGGCCGACATACCCCCAGTTGTATTTCAATGGAGAGCTAATTGGCGGCCTTGATATAATCAGGGTAAGTTGGTCTGTTTAATGTTGACCAGTAATAATTACATTCAATAATACCTGTGTTCAGATTATCGAAATGAGCTTTAACAACTGTTTATTGTGCTACATTTTCTTCTCCTAGTTCAAGCAGAACCAAGAATTTAGATTTTTTAATTCATTTTGCGTTTCAACTGGTACACTTCCCTTTCCGATGTATAAACTTGAAGTATATATGATAAATGAATTATCGTCGCCGTGAGATTGTGGGAAAAGCTGACGTTTCGAGCGTTAGCCCTTCGTCTGAGCATCTAAAAAATCTAAGAAAATCAAGGCCTTATATA
>JAOBRD020534813.1:0-33777 GCA_027575215.2 Hydrozoanthus sils | reverse complement strand
TTCTACTGGAAGAATAACAGCATAATAGGCAACACATAATTGATTATTACAAACAAGGTAAATACAATAAACTAATGAACTACAATTAAATACATAATACGGCCCCTAATTAGGTTTTAGAACTGTTAAAGAATTAACTTTATAAGCATGGGGGGTTTTTTGTTTTTGGAGCAAGTAATAAAAACGTATTTCACTGTTGTTGTTTATCTTTATTATTGTATAACATGTTTTTGTTCTCACTAACTAGCACACAAAGTTTTAATATCGCCCACATTACTATCAATCTATTACTGGTCTTTAACAAGCACGTTTGTTCTTCATCTATAACATGTACTAGCGTGTATAAAGGGACTCAAGTACCGCAAACCGAATTGCTCGTCACTCTGTTTATCGTTTCTCCAAAAAGAAAAAAGTTCTCGCTTTTTTCCTCATATATTTCTTTTATTTAAAAAAGTTCAAAAAAAGTTATTGCGCTGGCAAAAATCAAAACGCGCGCTGACAATAGTTAACATTACTATACCCAGAAGGGGACTAGGTGGATAGCGGTGGATTTATACCGAGACGTCAAGCTAGACATCGACCCTTGGGGGATAGTTGTTTTCTGCGCTCCCACGTGCAGAAAGCGTTTATATTGTATATTTTCCATAACAAGACAAAGGGTGTAGGAGTAGACGCGTACCAGTTTATTGGAGACGGACAATGGCTGATTTGTTACACACAGGTATAATGTTGGAAAATAGTTCAATATGACCTTGTTAACTACATCTGTGAAGAACTAGCAATGAAAATTAAACCCGGTGAAGCGTACTAACTGGTAAGGTCAAGTGAATAGTAATTACGGTGAGCTTGAATAAATACCAATGGTATGCCCAAGGGACTGCGCCTGGTACATAATTACAAATGCCCAAGATAAACTCATTTCGTATTTACCAGAAGAAAGGGGTAAAAAGCACTTCATTTTTCAAAAGGACAAAATTTAAGTTCTTATCTATTTCTAGCACGTGCGCTTCGTGTACATTTGAATTTCGTTTACACTTTTCAAGGTTTTTTGGAGAGTATAAATGTCGTGGGTTTTAAGCAAATTTTGAAAGAAATCAACCATTAACTGACCAAAAAGCCAAATCAAGCTGTCCTCTTCGTGTTTTCTGGAATGGTTCTTCGTTTAAAGCAATCATTTCCCCGTCTATAACTCACGTCGAGTAGCGCGACGCCATTCGGACTACCGCCTCAAAATCAACTAATAGTCATGGATATTGCGAGATACGGGAGCCAATCAGAGCGGGCGAAAATGGATATTGCAAGATACGGGAGCCAATCAGAGCGCGCGAAAATGGATATTGCGAGATACGGGAGCCAATCAGAGCGTGCAAAAATGGATATTGGTTGCTTTGGTAAATGCTAAAGTTATTTACCCTTATTATCTACTTAAACTTTTTATCAAGTTTCGTTTCTCCCTGCACACAGTGCATGAAGCACTCTAAAAAGACCGAACAAACACTGATCGCGTTGATCTACATACCAAAGTACAATTTTAGTAAATGTATAATTGTTTAGACTACCAGGATTTATATCTAAAAAGCACTTGAGTATTTTTAGCAGGGTACAGTCAGAAGCCATGCACGCGAAGACAAGATACCAGAAAGAATGGCGACAGATCAAAGCCTAATTATAAAGTAACTTTAATTCGAAATGAATAGAGCCGCCCCAACCCAGAAGTCCTAGGAACGAACTTTTCTAAAATCTAGACAAGATGACCCTTTTGCCTAGTTCTGTGTTGATTCTTACCTGATCTCTGAAAGGCAGACTAAGGAAGGACGGAATATTTCGAGCCCATTTCACTGACATAAACAGCAGCCTCGCGGCCGACTCGCACACCGACTCGGGGTTAGAATAATACATAGGGACAGAAATGTCCGCTTGCAGCCTCATTGAGTTCGCGGGCTCAATGCCAAGGTCAAAATCACTGATTGGAATAGGACATCCCTCAGCGCAGGGTTCTGCAGCTAAGAGTGTGTTGATGAAGCCACTTTGCGCATGCGTATGTTCAGTGGTTGTCAATTCGATCCGCTCTTGAGCTTCTTTCATCATCTTCTGTTTTCTTAAGGTTGAGCTCCTGGGCCCGCGCTCATGCTGAACAGCTAAAAGAGTTGGAAAGACAGGCTTGTTTTCAAAGACTGGAATTCGGGCTATGAAATCTTCGTAAGAAGGGTATCAAACATTTGTAACTTAGAGGTTTTTTTGTCATACATTTATAACTTAGTTCTTCTCTTTTGATAGTTAGCTGATTAAGGGGTTTTTTTTACCTTTTACTTGTCATGCTTTTTACTGTTTTTTACAACATAATTTACAGTCATTATCGAATTCTCGAAGATACTACTCTTTACGTAATAAGCTACACTAAGGCCCTGTCGACCACGCTAATACGTTTTCGAAAACTTCCGTTTCATTTTATCTAAAACATAAAGAAGATCCGTTTTCGTAATCAGGATTTGATCGAGCGTATTTTCGAAGAGAACAGGGCATTTAGCGTTTTCGAAAATCTTCGGTTTTGCCCGTTCACACTAAAACGCTGCACCTTTGTTTTTAAAAACCTTCACTCCGGAAAGCGTTTCGTAAACCTTCGTTTTTATCATATTAGGGTGGACGGAAGGTAAAAATGGATAAAATAGAACTGAGTCGGCGTTTTCAAACTTAGTGTAGATAGGGCCTAAAACAAGAGATAAAATAACTTTGTATCAAATTACGTGTGTAAAAGATATATTTACAGTTTTAGGACTTTCTTTCTGTTAACTAAAATACTTCGCGAGATTTATATAGGAGATAATCAAGAACTAAAGAAAGAGAGTTTATCAGCCCCAAAATATAATATTTTATACCATAATTCATTGCGAACTAAGTCATCTATCAAAATCTGGGTAAAGTCGAAGACACTGGTCGGGTACTCTTTTTTGTTACGTTACACAAACCATTGATTCATTCATTTGGTTTCTTTTATAACTTTACTGTGCTTCCGTGAGCGTTTGCCCTTGAGAACACACGTTCTTTAAATTAAGGACCAGAATTTTTCTCGAGCCTCGTTCTAATAGAGTGCGTGTACACCAAACCGACGTATGATTTATTATATCAAGAACACTTTAAGAATATCACAAATAAGACGTTCTTAATTTTAATTGAATGTAGTAGGATCTGTATATTTATGACTGAAAACGTTAGTACCAAATAAACAACCGCTCTCATTATAACATTTCCGCATTTAACAGTACATGTTCTCCAATTTGATAATCCTCGTGTCAATGCAGATCAGTTTTAAAATTTGATTCAATAACGTCGAATGGCGCTAGAAAGCCAGAACTTTAAACGTCCATGCAACATGAAAAAGAATCGGATTACAACTAGACATATAGCTTGCTACGCAAGAAATTACACATAACTAAATTCAAAACGAAAATAAGTGACGGCGATTTAATTTTAGTGATACTTATAAATGTATTTTCTGAGTTTTAAATTTAATGCATTTCTGAGTTTGTTTTTGTAACGGCTTTTGTTTATAAAAGGACGGATTGATAAAGCGTGGCACTCAATGGCTTAACATCGTTTTGTTTAGTATTTTGTTTATATCAAGAGGCGATAATTAGCTAATGTTCAAACGGTCTGACACGCGCCGTGCTTATTAACCTTAAATCTTTCATTTGTTGTTAGCTCTCGCACAGCGGGAGAGTTTGGCACGGCAGGCGGCCTCAATGCTTTTAAAAACAGTATTTTTGAGATTTCATCTCTTCCTTGTTAAGAGCCATCGGGAATTATATTTCATATATTAAAATCCCTTATGCTGTTTATTTCATTTAGTTTCTGTTCACATGAAATTGGCGATAAACCATGTTTTTTCGTCTTCTAAAAACCTTTCATCTCGTTTACTTTTGAATAAAAGCAAAAATGTACATACTCTCTGGCCTCCATTAACAACATCAACACAAGTAATTTTTCAAATTTCAGTTCTCTATATATCAGCTAGCGTCAAAAAAAATATATGCACAGAGGGAAAGTTAAAATTTACGTCAACAAGTAAGTTTGGTGATTTATTGCAGCAAGCGTAGAAAAACAAGGCGTGAATCGACGTCCGACTCTGTTAATTTTGTGCCGCAACTGAGAGGGGAAAAATCTTCCCCCACAGTGGATTAATAGATTAGCTAGCTGGTATGTTGAGAAGAAGTTGATTGATTCAAGCATATTTCTACAGTTTTAAAAACAAGCCTTAAAATATGATATTGAACCACAAACTATCAAAGTTGACAGATTAACTTCCTGGAAGGTTGACATAGAAAATAAGTTTTGGCAAGATGTTTGGCGCTGTTTTTGAACAAATGTTGGCAAAATTTTCCAGAACACACACATTTACTGTTGAAGATCGTGATCCGAAGTGGTTTGCAAATATCGTGCGTTTTGTAATCGTACAAAAATACCCACCCTCCCGATTGAAAAACTCAAACTGTTTTTTACAGTTAATTTCATAATTGAGGAAGAACTAAGTTATGAGTTTAATAAAACTGTGTAGAACCGCAAAACAAGGTAATCAAAGGGTTAAGAAAGAACAAATACTAGAAATCAAGTAAACCTAAGAAATTGTACATCAAGCTTTTTTTTTTAAGAAAAGAACTTTACAACAATCAAACATTTCGCAGTCTTCGTCGTCGAATATATGTTACAAACGAAAACGGAACGCGTAGCTTTTGGTTCTCGTATTTACGAAGTTTTTAGCGAGGAAATATTTCCTGTTTCAGAAGAAAAGTTTCTGAGGCAAAAAACTATTTCAGTCATTCGCCAAATAAGTATAGATTTATAATAGTTTAATCAAGACAACGAATGAAGCGCAGTCTTCTAAAAAATTCAATGTTTACTGATTTTTTCGGAGGACTATTTGCCTAAATAGCCGAATGCTGAAAAAACACCCCAAATCAGTAAGTATCAAAGTTTGATATAAAAGTTATTAAATATTTTGGTATTAGAAAGTTATTTTACATCGTATAAAGATAATTTTTTCTTTATTGGGAAACACAAAATATTGGAATAAACAGCATTAAAAAATCTTTCCTCAGACTGAAGTTATGAATCGAACACGTACCGAAAGATCACAAAGTTGCAACGTCAGTCGGTTAGTTGGCTTCTTTACAATTCATTTGAACAAGTATTTTTATGTAGTTGACTTCTGTTATTTCGTCAAATGTTGACACAGAAAGCGATGAAGTAGTCACGAACAATCTCAAAGCCAATAACTTTGGAAAAGAAAAAGCAGTTTTAGAAGTTATCTTTCTTCAAAGCGGCCTTTCGGGCACGTATAGTCTCTAATATTTTATACATCCGATGTCTATCACGTTAGAAAAAGCGGACACAAATCACAAATTCTCCGAGGCATACTGAGCCATATATTCAAGTAGTGTATAATCTAACAGAGTTTACACTGAGAAGCGAAATAAAAACACACACGAAGCTTATAAAAAGTTTGATAACTTTTAAAAACATTGATTTTAAAATTCGCTTATACTGTGTAATTCAATTAAAATTATGAATTTGGGGCTTTACAAATTTTACTTTCGTGGCAATTCAGTTTTCATCGAAATTATGTCTTAATGAAGCGTACTAGTGAATTTTTGAATATGTTAATCCATTTTGTAAAAATGAATGCCCAATCTATGCGCTACGACCTTACTTTTTTGGCTCAATTAGTGGCGAAAGTGATATCACATAGATATCAGTCCGTGTTGAAAAAAGAACCGTAAACTTCCGTGTATCTCTCTACAAAAGCAGCATTGAAAAAAACTTGATTCCCCTTAAAAATCAAAGCAAAGGAATAGTTTGTCATTCTAGGCTCAAAAAGCAGGTTTCTGTTCAATGGTAGATATCCTTTGCGTTCTTATCAACTTATCTTTGTTTAGCGTCGCTAATGAGCGCAAAAATGTTTTTTTATGTATCAGTGAAAGCGACTCTAATCAAGCGCTGAAATAAAGCTGCCGCGTTGGAGTTGGCGAATCTCATTGAAGAAGCCGATAATGTCCGCCTATTATTCAGTCTCATATAGAAAAGAAACGTATTTTATTAGCAAGGATTGCATTGTAAAAATTTATAATTGCAATATCTTTTAACTGAGGTTTATTCCGTATAAAACTTGACTACAGTGATGGCTTTTGTTTTTTCTTTAAAGATTTTAACGCTATGAAGTTTTTGAAAGTAATCGTGAAAGAAAAATAGTTGGTGAAAAGTCTTAACACATTGTTCAAACGCACAACCCGCACAAAACGAAAGTAAAGAAAAGTTATCAAGTCAATAGATTCTTGAATCGAGAAATGTACATTTTGAGCCTTAAAGCAATTCTGGTCGCTAAAACTTTCACTTTAATTAAGGACATATTTGGTAAGACATTTAAAGGCCGAAAACTCTACAGCCACTCTGGGATAAGGATTTGCGTTAGACAAATTGAGAAAATAGTTTAATTTTGTAACCTTGCAGTTGTCTTAGCACCGCCTTGAAGATTAACCGCATCAAAATCAGGAATATTAATATAGATAAAAAAGGTGTTAATTAAGCACAAACCATCTTTTGTTGTACAACGTTCATCGCCCGGGAAGCAGGGCCAAATCTGGTATTTCTTTATATTTATAAATACAAGCCAGGCACTGTTTAGAAAACTTATTCATTGAATGTCGTCGCATAATTTGGTATTAATAATTCAACAAACTGCCCAGCCGAAAATCTTGACAATAGCGCCTAATCCAGATGTTAGTACGAAAAGAAAAATTGTAAAGAACAAATGTCTAAGTTCGTTTATTTCGATGAACTTTCCTAGATTTGAAACGTACAGAAATTTAAAATAACTTAGGCGTTTAAGACGATGTTTGTTTCTCAGTGAGTTTGGGGTACAAAATCTAGATCTCACTAATGCAAAAGATAACCGATTTTAATCAGAAAAACCCAGTCACTTAGAAAATAACTAAAAGAGACAAACTGAAACATATAGATCAACTGGGCCCGTTTATCTAAACTAAAACTAAAGCTATCAAATCCTTTAAAATATAAATCTGAAAACAGAATTGTGTTGAAAAAGAAACAAAACGGAGGCGAAATACAATCTAAATTGCTCTCCTGTTTTCTTTGCTTTGTGCAGCGGAAGAAAAAATTTGGCAATTTCTTGTTTTTTGTTCAGTAACAGACACGATGCTAAAGATCTTTTTTGTTATAAAGCACCTCCGAGGACACATGGAAAAATTTGCATTAGAAAGTTGTTTATCAAGTTTCTGGCTTTCTAGAAGAACTTACTGGCTTGTTGTAAATCTTGCCCTTTTCTGTGTCTGGCTAAAACCAAAATCGAATTGAAAACATCAATTTTATCTTCTAAAATGCTTGTTTTATAAATGTAGTATTGTCGTCAAAACAATTAATAACGCTTTTATTTGCTGAAATTATTATATAGTACTTGTCTCGATCAGGCGAAGTTTGGATTTGTGATGGTTGAAGCTTTACCTAAAAAGATTATTCGGTGATGCCGGTTGAAATGCGCGCGTTAAAAACTGGCTTTCGGTGACTTTCAATGACTTCGTGTCTTATTTCTGCACCCGTCAGATCTGCTGGCTTTAACTTTGTCAGAGGTCAATCATTAAAAATCCGTACCTGAATCTACACAGCTCGTACAGTTTCTGTTTGAGGACAAAGGGTAACAGATACACTGACTGAAATGATTCGGCGCAGAGATAATTTCATGTTTTGAAGGCGTGCCTTGAATCATTGAACGCATTTCGTGTTAGAATGCAGTAAACATGTTTTGCAGTCCTCTTCGTGTCTTCTCGGTTTAACCAGATAAAATTTGTATAATAGATCACTGTTTGTCAGTTTTTAACTCTTGTTTAGATTAGAAATTTACTCTTTATTGGCCTTCAGAGTATATATGAAAAGAAAATCGCTATCATAGAGCGAAAATGATTCCATTTCTCCACATTTTTCATTCGCAACCCGATAAAGAAACTGCACCAATATTAAAGGCAGCTACAAGTTACTGAAAGAATGGCATTTTTACGTTACAATCCCTCAAAAGCGTACCAACTGTTCCATCTGGAGGTGTTAATTCAACGTTATAAATAAGCAAATAAAACAGATTATGTTGACCTTCAAAACACAAAGTTAGATCCGTATTTATTTAAGAAATAAAACGATCTAACATTCGACAGGAACGCAAAACATTCTCGAACACGGTATCTCCAGTTTAGCTGGAATAATAGAGAGAACTTAGAGATTTTGAGCCGGAGTTTGATCGCATGAGTAACTACTGTGGTATAAGAGGTCGCTTCGGGTGGTAAAAACTGTGTACTATTTATTAAGTTTGAATTATTTCCCAAATTTTCTTAAATGGTTTCATCCTAGAGCAGTTGATATGTAGAACCAACTGCAGACTTACCATCTTTGTTCATGCTGGCATCAAAGCATCTCTTCAGCCGACATGATCTGCATTGATTTCGATGAACCTTATCAACCGGACAGTTTCCTTTCCCGTTAGTCGCACGACATGTGTAAGCACGATTACGTCGAATACTCCGTTTAAAAAATCCACTACAGCCATCACACGCGTATATGCCATAGTGTTTTCCCGAAGAGCGATCCCCACACACATTACACGGTATATCTAACAGGCGACCTACGAGGGAGCAAAATAAGTCAGACTATGAAGTCAGTGTTTTATCAGCTGTCGAAATTCAATATTTAAAGTAAATATATCTCTACCACTTGGTTTCTTGTCATCCTTGTCCACTAGATCATCAGCGCGTAGTTCAGTGCTCATCTTTGCTTGGTGTCGACGTTTTTCTGTTTTAACTGAGCTCTGCCTGTTCTTGAAATTCCCCAGCTCAAAAATTTGATTGATAGCAAATGTCAGAAAGCCCTGTTTAAAAACGTGAAAACGATTGGTTTTTCCGCCTTTCATTACATTTTAAGATATATTTTTCTATAGGCGAAAATAGCGATTTAGACCCCGCCTCTGATTCGCCAAGATCGCGCTCTTATTGTGTTAGGGAATTCTTTGGGCATGTTATTTACAATGAGACCGCAAGAAGGTCACATAAAGAAATCGAGCATAAAAAAGATTGATTGAATGAACTGAAAACCATCTACTTTAAATAGCTAGAGGTAGTTTTATTTAAACGTTTTAGAACCCAAAGGGAAAATTATAAAACAAAACACTTAACTTTGGGCTGACTTTGCTGGCCTAATGTTCGATACGGATAAAATATTTAAACAGTAGCCGCGTGAATTATTAAAAAAACCGTATCATCCAAGAGTATACATTTTTGGTAATCAAAGCAGGGAAATTAGCGGGAGATCTTTCGGCGTGAAAAATATTTTTATATGGGTGTTGTGCAATTTCTCCAGAACTTAAACTAAATGTTAATGTCATTAAACTATTCAATTTTTGTTGACACTTCAGCAGATTTGTTTGACGCCTGGATGAAAACCCCAACATCAGTAGCAGAAAATGCGAAAGCCTTGAAAAACAGCGAGGAAAAAAGATTAAATA
This sequence comes from Hydrozoanthus sils, assembly GCA_027575215.2. Classification (NCBI taxonomy): domain Eukaryota; kingdom Metazoa; phylum Cnidaria; class Anthozoa; order Zoantharia; family Hydrozoanthidae; genus Hydrozoanthus; species Hydrozoanthus sils. The sequence goes on along the minus strand of JAOBRD020534813.1, from coordinate 24,224 downwards.
ACATTGAAAGGAAGTTGTCACTTAGACTCGCTAAACCAATCGCAAACAAAATCTTCTCCTGATTGGCACGTGTACCATTCAACCTGAACAAACGGGCTGTCAGTGGTCACACTTTAATGGCTTTTTTATGACGCACCTGCCGGGAAATAAACTGAAATAATTTGCGATCACCTGGTCTTATTACGATATCCGAACAGCTGTACTGGGCATAGTGGGACCAAAGTTTCAACGAAACTACAACAGCGATAAAAACATGCAAAAACTAAAAGCTTAAATGTACATTTTTTTTAGCTTATTTGAAATATCACTTTGTTGACTTAAGAAATAAAACGCTTGAGTCGGTTCAAGGCTCTTTTTTATCTGTTGAATTAATGAGTTTTAACTTCGGTATTGTTGTATTCAAAGTAATTGGCAAGAGAGAAGAATTCAACGTGTGCCACTAATTAACAGTTAAGTGTGTAGTCTGCCAAACAAGCGCAGCTCTAAATTAGAACACAATTACATAAAATGAGGCGAGCAAAATCGGAAGTAATTATGCACAAAAACATTTTGCAAAACGTTTTTTGTCTCCACGCAATTTTCATTGGCAATTTTTTTACAAGGAAAGCTAGACAGCACATCCTTTAAGCAGTGAATTCTGGAAAGTAATTAAACGAGATTTTGCAGAAATACTAAAGACCGTACTCGCATCGGTTCGCTAAATTCTCGCATCGGTTCGCTAAATTCTCGCACGAAGCTTCATAAAAATATCGAAGGGTAAATTAAGTGTTAAGATGAAGACTTCGCTGCAACAAATTTAGGAAATGAAATGGAAATACCTCAGATTTTAACACGGATGCGAAAAATGAAAGATTTCATGAGTTGCACTGATATTCAACTCCTCTCATTTAATTTCACTCTGAAAGCGTTGGAAAAGATATATCTCTCAGACCAAAATAGCTCCAGGCAAATGCACCTTGTAAAAATCTTAGTTAACGATAACGCAAGAAGTGATATTGTAAACTATAAATTATCTAATACAATAACGTAAATCACCTTTCTAAAAGGGCCGAGCAACAAACTCCAGTTATGTATGACATTTCTGCAAAACATTCAGAAGGATTTGATGTGATTTGTGAGTATGAACGGGTGGCTAAGTTTTGTTCTCGGTCTCCATTGTTTTGTCCGGCCCAAATTTGAAACATTTTTCTTAACAGCACAAAAATGTGAAATTTTGATTTTTTAAAAAGCCATGTATTTTTTTGTCTTAAGCATCGTTTCGGTCAGTCTTTGCTTGGAGGTAATTGAGATCTTAAGAAAACAAGTCTAATTGAATTTTAAGCCTGAAGGAGTTTTGGTCCTCCGTTTGACTTTATTGGTGTAAACACTGCCCTAATGGGATGCGTGATCAATAAACACACAAGACATTGCAACCAATCGAGCTTTTAATCTTTGCGATAGAAAATTGTTTACTCTAGCAAACAGACTTAAAAGCTATCCATTGATAACATCGTGACTTCTTCGCTCTCGCTCAAAGGGAAGTGACTACAAATCTCTTGCCCACGGCGAGCTCCCTCGCTATACTGGCGTCAGCAATCACAAATAATATAGAAACACACTTTTCGTAACTTTACAACAAAAACTTGGCAAAAGATTAAGAATTAACAAGTCCCGTGATTTATATGATGTTGAACATCTATGTTTGAATTTTTTTTTGCCGGTTCCAAGAAAACTCTAAGTTGTAGTTCAAAAATTGTGGCGTGGATTCTCACTGCTATTTTACTACCTGGTTTAAACGAAGCTCCAAGTGACAAACACGAATTCACTTGAAGATAGCCGAGATAATTTAGAAAAAAGAGAACTTGTATAGAGAAACCCAAACGACGTAACATCAACTTGAGGCTAAATTTATCAAAATATAAGAACAACGACCGTTTAAAGGCTGGATCTTGCTTAATTAGCGGTAGGGGAAATTGATTTAAGACAGTGTTCAAAAAAGTTATTTTACAAATAATTCTCTTCTGTTACTAGATTTAGCTCAGTGTTTATTAAAACGGCCCAACAGGTTTGGGAAGAAAGATTTGACTCGACCACCGCGGCGTTGTTTAACACTCATTTGTTATGGGTTATGAAGAATAAACTCCTATATTATATCTCTTCTCATATATATACACTTCTTTTCATCGCCACAAGCTTCAATGCCAAAACTAACCAAACTCTCTTGATAGAATTAGAAATCCCGCTTGCCGCTAAGAAATATTGTTACAAAAAGCAAAAATAGTTGAGACCAAGGGATTGAAAATTAAGGAAAACTCTAAACCACTTTTCCGCGTAGTAGGGGCTCTCTGATTGCAAAAGAAGGATTAACGACAGTTTTAATTGCCCATCCTGAGTCGTTAATACGTCCGTTTGTAGACCTTTACGTTGGTTTACACCCAAGGGCCATGATAAAATGAAGATGTCCTAGCGAGAACAGGAGACTTGGAAAAACTGACACTCAATAACGAATCAAAGCATGACAAATCACCTTAAACTACTACTGTTAGGTTCTGGTCATGTTTAGTGATGTCAATTTGTTTCAGTGTAAGGCGCAACCTTAAAATTAATCACAGGCTGAAACAAATGAAGGTAAAAACGCGACAAACAATAGTTTACACTTGGCATTAATCTCACAAGTTTTTTCCGACTTATAATAAAATGGAGATGTAGATGGCAACTGAGTGTCCTTTGCCGGTTCGGTGTAATATTGTCAGGAAATCAATTTGGAGCGGAACTATTCGTTATATTTGAGAGCTGTCGGATTCTTCTCTACTCTATTTTGTTATCATTCATGCAAATAAAATATTTTTTATTACTTATGGCCTTTTTTTTACCCTACAGCAAACCGTTAAGTAATGTAAGTTTTTTTGTGTGAAATGACTTTTTTTCCCCGACAAATTTTGAGCAGCCTTTCAACTTGTGTCATCCAAGTGTCTTTTTACATCGATATACTCCATATATTGTGATATATCTGTACCTTATCTTGTCTTATAATACCACACTGCGCATTATGAGAAACTGTGTATTCCCCATGCAATATATTGCAGTAAAACCCATCACACAGGCCATTACCTCTCTTTATCTTACATATTCTAATACAAATCTGCGAAAAAATGAAAAGCAAAGACAAACCGAGATACTCTATTCAGCCACTGAGATGCGTAATAAGGAGTGTATCTATATTCCAACCAATCACACGCCATGCTGCAATGAATGGCGGGAAACTTCGCGCAAAGGCGCAGCACGCACTCGACTCTGGATGTGATTGGCTAATAAACTTAAAGAGTCTGGCATACCGCCGTTCACTGGATGAGTCTATCAACTCTACAGATTTTCGGGATGCAGATTGTGAAAGATTGAAGTCGAGGAATTATATGACTTAAATTTCGGAAAAAAAACCGGACACGCGCGGGACGTTAAACACTAGGATCCTGGCAAAATATTTAAAAGAAAATTAAACAAATTAACTGTTTCTTGCCATTTCTGAAACGAATTTCTTCAATAAAAAGAATGTGATAACAAATACTTGAAGTTATAACAACTGTGATAAAAATGTTTTGATCTGACGAACTCAGCAAAGATTTTTCAAAATTGATATGAAATCTTATTGAAATTTTTTCGTGATTATCAACACCGTGAAACATGAACATCAATGACCATGAAACGTGTTTACCGAGCCGTGAAACGTAAACATCAACATCGTAAAACGTGAATATTGACACCGCGAAACGTGAACATCAATACCGTGAAACATGATCAATAACCGTGAAACGTGAACATCTATGACCGTGAAACGTGAACATCAATAACCTTGAACATCAATGACCGTGAAACGTGAACAACAAGGCCGTAAAACGTGAACATCAACAACGGTGAAACATAAACATCAACAACGGTGAAACAAGAACATCAACACCCTGAAACGTGAACATAGATACCGTGAAACGTGAATATTGACACCGTAACACGTGAACACCGACAACTGTGAAACGTTAACATCAACACCCTGAAAAGTTAACATCAACACCCTGAAACGTTAAAATTAACATCGTGAAACGTTAACATCATCACCGTGAAACGTTAACATCAATACCGTGAATCGTCAACATCAACACCGCGTAAAGTGAACATCACCATCCTCCTTTGAGCAAAAGCATTTCATTTTAGGAAAATCGCTGTCGATTTATTAACGAAAATTTTGATACACTTAACCCTTTCAGCCCAGGCCAGTTTATCAACATTTAACTTCTCCTTACATAACACATACAAAATAAGTCATTTGGTAATGAGAAAATGGAAATTGATCAAACAAAGTGAACAATTGAAGATGAAAATCCAAATTCTCTTAAGCTGGTCATATTAAAAGTATGGGTCCTAGTTGGGAGAATTTACCAACACAACAATTGTCGTGTTTGGGGCTGAAAGGGTTAAGGAAAACTTCAATTTTTATGGCTTTATGGCGTTTATAGAATAAAAAGAACGAAAGGCTACAGTTTTCAGTTTACTTGACATTTAGGGTTCCTTTTTGACCATTTGCGACATTTTTTTCTTTCCTTAAAAGATGATTATTTGTTCAAAGTTGCTGACAGGATTGTTTTAAAAGAACGAGGCTCAGATTGGCCAAAATTTAAAGGAATCCTCCACTTTATAACATTATTTGTCTCAAATAAAACTTTTATTAAGTCTGTGTTCATATCAGCAGCTTAAATTTGATAACTCTGTACTAATTCCAAGCAATTTAGTTTGATCACTTTTACGGTAAGAATTTCACGCGCGCCGCCATTTTGATATGTAACGTAGCTTGGTTGCAGTGCCAGTCTCCACTCTTGATGAATACAATTGCAATGAACGAGAGGAGGTCTGGCACTGAAACCACGCTACGTCACACTTCAAAATGGCCGCGTGCGAGAAATTCAAACTGTAAAACTGATGAAAACAAATTGCTTGGCAATAGTTATATGCACAAAATCATTAAACTTGTGCTGCTGATATGAACACAGACTTAATAAAAAATTTATTTGAGACCAATAATGTGATACAGTGGAAGATTCCTTTAAGAACAATTTATGAACAAGTTGAAGCTCGGGCTCCATAGCTGATTGTATTTTTCGATTTTAAGAAAGATTCGCAGTTTACAATCACTGAAAATCGTCTCGGGAAAAATAACTCTGTGAACAATAAACTCATGAGAACTTGAATCAGATCGAAATCGTTTTCCAATACACATATGTATCGCAATAGGCTTAGTTAAGTTTTCATTCGATTTTCAAGCACAAATAGAAAAAGAACAATTTAAGAACAATTTGAGGTTCAAATCACCCAAAGCGTAAGAAATTTACAGGTTCTTGTTAAAAAGCGTGTATATAAACAGTTCATGATGGGACTACTATAGACAGTCTTATACAAAGTGTCACTTGTCGCACGAGGCTAGCTAACATGTTTTCTCTTTTTAGTCCTACACATAAAATTCCTCGCCGCTAATGACCCTTTAAGTTCCCAGCTGTCCTTGTTACTCAATTGGTAAATCTCTTCCGGAGATCAGTAGTTGAAAGACTGCGGGGTTATAAAATTTTCTGATTTCTTCCTGTCGGTTATTTCATTTCCTGGAAAACTTGTGGTAAGGGCATTTACGAGAATTTTACTATTCATCGTTACAAAATTGTCTTGTTTCATGTGTTATGTAAGGAGAAGTTTGATGATGATAACCGGCTGCCACTAACGGGGTTGAAAAGGAGCTAGTCTCAACTTCTATGAGTCTAGATTATTTAGCCAAGTTGTTTAAAGAACGATTTGCAGTAACCCTGAAGTAAATTTAACCTATCTTCTTGTTGCAAACCTTACAGAGGTTGATTCGAGCTGTAATTTTGGAGTTGACAAGTTTTTTTTCCGAGGAAACCAATACGGTGTTTTAATAGGAACCGCACAAACCTTTCTTAGGGGAGTAACTACTTCGCGAGTTTTGGCTTAAGGGTTAAAGTTAACCAGCCTTCGAGTAACCCAGACTGGGACCCATTTGTTCAAAGACAGATTATCCCTAACCCAGGGCTACGTTTTAAATCCATTCCCGCGTTACTTGACTTTGCTAGGAACTTTGTGGTCAACATGTTTGTACGAGCAGTGTTTATTTGAGCAAAGAAAACATTTCATTTTTACGATAAAACTGCTTGAATTTTTTCTTAACCAGGGGTTAAAGTTAACAAGCCTTTGAACAATCCAGTCCAGATCGGTAATATCGCTTAAGAGATTTATACCGCACTGAGAAATTTTAAAAGCACTTAACTCTAATATAGATCCTATAAATCACGCATGACAATACTTTATGTAACGTCTCAAAGTCGATCGAGTATATATTTGCCGCCAAATTTTTTTTCCAATTATTTTGTATATCACTTGTGTTAATTATTTGCCTTGACTGTTTAAAGCAAAAATGTTACTGGGCTTCATCCTGAAATGCAGCGAATGGCAAATCCAAGACTGTCCGAGATGCCGAGACGACCTTTTCAAAATCCAAGGCCAAGACTTTGGAAGCAATGAATATTCTGAGACTGGGACGTAACGATACGAAAAATACGAGGCCAATACTTGAAATACTGAGACACCAAACAATGTTCAGGCAAAATAAAAATTTCGAGCTCTGCCAGAAATGCCGAGAATGCGAGCCATTTTGTGAGAAAATCCGAGACTGCGAGACGGAGAAAAAAACAAAAAATACGAGACCTCGAGAAATGACAAAAAAAAAACAATGAGATTTCGAGAACTAGCCGTAATTTGCCGAGACTTTTAAGAGACCATTCACTATCCCTTTAAATTGGTAAATTTTATAGCACTTTTCAAAAACTTGACTAGCTGAGTTCGTCACCAACTTGTAATACAACAGGGGGGCTTTGAAGTTAAATTTTCAAAGTTACTGAACCGTATTGGGGCTTTAAAGACTGAAGTATCTATGTGCGTTTGCTATAATCTTTTTAACAAGTGTTAAGTAAAAATTAAAAGGACAATTCGAGGCTGAAATTTCAAAAGCTAAGATTAAAATCGTTGGGTTGTTCATTCATCGACCCCTTACAGTTCGTCACATATATTTGTTCAGTTAACACGCACCTGCGTTCAGGCTACACATGCATTAATCACTTCTACTGAAATTACTTTTAAAATATCTACTAAATGAACAATATTATTCACGCTGTACTATAAAAACATGTTTTTGTTATATTACTTCTTGAGCTCTCACAGACTGCCTAACAGTTTTTCTTTGTCACCTTTTAGTTCCTGCTAAGACATAGGAATTGTCTTCATTAGATATTCCACATTAATGAAGCGAAGTCTTGAAACATTGTACTTAAATTACAAGAGAAAATTGCCTGTTACGTCTACTATTTGACAAATTAGCTGAAAAGGACATCAACGGATTCTCTTAACGTTTGATAAAGTTTTGTTGAAAAAGCGGTATTGCCAAGTTTATGTCTAAATGCCAAACCATAAACAGTTTAATCAAAACTATTGCTTTAACAAGATCAGAAATGACAGTTACCAAAATTATAAACGACCCATTTTATAAAAGAAGCTTTCTTCAAGTGGGACCTCTCCGTGGTTATTTTTATCATAATGAATGAGTAGTGTTTCCATCTTTTTTTTTATCTAAATTATTTTTTACCAAACAATTTTTATTTATTCAGTACCATTTATACAAGTAACCATTAAGTTGACACTTAGTTAACTGAATACAGTTTACATGATTTTTTTTTGGTTGAAGATGATAAAAAAAGTAGAAAAGAGTTAGTTAGAGTGTGAACAAACAGTTTTTCAAATGTTTTGAATATTTTCTATCGTGTTTCTTCATTTACTGGCCATGGTAGCGTCACCATATGTACAAATTTGTTTTGAATATTTTCTTATTTATAATTACATTTCTTGCTACCGGCCATGATAGCGTCAAATTCGATAAAGCATATTTGTGCTTGGTTGCTTTGCTAACAACTATGCTTAAGAATTGGAGGCTGAAATCCTCAAAATATTTAAGAAAATTCAAATTCAGCTTCAAAATAAGACGTTCTTATATAAAGAGTGTTTATGCGACCACATAAAGATCTGCAAATTACAAGAACGATTTCTACAAGTACCGTCGGGCTGAAAATCGTCCTGAAAACTTAACATGCTAAGAATACACCCAAGGCTGAGAAATGGCCGAAAACTTTATTTTATTACATTAAGGTACAAAATCATTAGCTCTTAAATAGCCGTTGATACAACATAGTTTCGTGTTAGAGTAAAATACATGGAAATTTTACACTGGGAATAATTTGTTGGACTCATCATTTTCTCTATGAAGCTTCTTGTCTAAATACATCAAATATAGAAGCTCAGTCGCATTTTCTTCGATATTCGCAGTCATGCACGTATGATTATATAAAGAACATTTTAAGATAGATAGATATGTGCTTTATTGCCAATACCTTGCAGCCGAGCAAAGCTGCAATATGTTTGACATTACAAGAAATAATTCATAAAATGTTAAAAGTTAGAAAAGAGGAAAAATCAAAAGTCATTAATTTGAAACATTAAGAAAACTTCAGTCGAAAGAGACAACTGTATAGCTAATTGTAAAACTGGCTCTCTAAGAAAATCATTTTTAAAAATGATCTGTTCATCAAAGTGGTGACGCAAATTTTCGCTTCTTTCTAAGAATATACGTATGTGCTTTCTGCTCTGGCAGGAATTTGTAAAGTTGACGGGCTGGAGTTTGAACGTTTTTAAAAACAATTGAGGTTAAAATCCCAAACATTTCTAAGAACATTTAGCATTTCAGCCCCAGCCAAAAACAAAACGTTCTCAGAGTAAAAAAGGAATTTAGATGCAATGGCATCTTCGCCTTTTCTAATACTAGATTGTAATACCACAGATAAGGATAATGCTGTCGAGCTATTGTAGAATACCCAGTGATGTCATTTAGAAACGTACTGTTAATGACCTTCGACCCTTTCAGTTCCAGCCAGTTATCATCTAACTTCTTACATAAAATAGGACATTTGATACTGAGAAAATGATAACTTATCAAACACAGAGAATTAATGAAATGAAAAGTAAAATTCTCCCAAACTTTTTGAATGAAAAATAGGGAGCCAGTATGGTAGGGGCAGCGCTTCCTTATTTGGATCCAGTTCCGGTAGGGCCATCAATAAATGTTTGTACTTCATGTAATACTGAGCAACTGTCCTGCAGAACGACCAACAGACAAACCGCATGATCCGATCCGTCCAATCAAAACTCGACTGCTAACAACACGATACATCGTTGAGAATATATGCTGTCTCACTTCACTCGACAGCAATAAGAACGTTCAAGCTCAGGCAGTCTTGTAAGAATCATAGTAAAATATTACTTAGACCCTATTCTTGTTTTTAAATTCAATGGCAATGTTCTAATTTTCTCCTTACCATTCAAACTTCTTGTCGAAAACACGAAATTTGCCGTGTTCTCGAACTATCAGTTTCAACAATAAAGCAATTTATTTTATGACAAAAAAGTTCAAACCAAATACGATGTTTCTTGATAAGATAATATTTCTTTTTGTTATAAAAACTTTTTTAAAAATAGGAGCAAATGTAAGAAAAATATTGAATTGATTTCGTCCGAAAGGTACAAGAACTGTGACATGGGGTCGCTTTATCAATCGAGTTTTTACGAGAATTTTAAATAGCTTTATAGCCCTTATCTTGCTAAATTCTTAAAATTCAGTTTAGTTTTTTTCAAGTTTGCAAATTGCATCCATTTTGGCATTTAGCTATACAATTTATCTGACTTCCAACTCTAAAATTGTTGTCGAAAGCCCGCGAGGCTGTGACGAATACACGCTTTTTTTGTTCTTAATTTTTCGGCGATTTGAGCCTCAAATTGTTCTTGTTTCTATATAAAATTCTGTTTAGTTGTTTTAAGTTTGCAAATTGCATCCATTTTGGCATTTAGCTATACAATTCATCTGACTTCCAGATCTAAAATTGCTTTGGCAAAAACCCGCGAAGCTATGGCGAATACACGCTCGACCGAACTAAACAAGGCGTTCTTCTAAAAAAAGAGGGTATATGTCATGTTTTAAAACTGTTGAACAGTAGGTGTCGCAATTAAAACGGCTCAAAACCGACGCCATGTGCATCATACAGCTTCTTGAATACTTTATTGAATCACTAAGTAAAGTTTTCTTGTATAGGGTTGAACGAAAATAAACGATTGACGCCCTGGTACGCCCGGCATGAAAGTATTGCACGCCTCTTTTTAAACAAAAAACAGTAAACTTGACCGAGGCTCATTTTTCTTAAATTATGGGCAATTATTTTTATTTTTATGTGTGGTTTTGATTGTAATACATGTATTAGCATGCATGGATCTGCTTGGCGGGTGTATCTTTGATCAATTCATCTTCGCGGATTTATCATATGGGTTCGCTGAGTCGCTTTCCCGAGAGGATTTCTTTTTAGTGATTATTTCAAGATCAAAGATGCGATTCATTTTTTTTTCATTGTTAAGTTAAAGATTGAAACCCAGTAAATTTAAAAACCTTAGCTAGTTCTTGAATTTTGGCCAATCTAAGCCTCGTTGTTCATATAAAGTCGTACTTATAAAAAAACGTGTAATCTCATAACAGATGTCGCTTGTGTTTTGTCTATGTTTTATGGTTCAGAACAGAAAATTTCTTTCCGACAGAAGACTAACGGTAAAATCTAAAGTACCACCAAATTCTATATTTGTTATGCTCACAAAAGATTGGCATGTACAAGTCAAAAGAAGTCGAGGCTCGGTCGTACAGGACGAATGAAGGGGAAAATTACTTTTTTCGTTCGGAAAAACATCAGGAACTAACTGCAAGTAAAATTGTTGTTTTGTGCATTAGCAAGTGTTATACGTGACAAAAAGCAGAAAAACAAGTATAAAACATAGAATGTTAAAAAGTTTAAACGTTAAAAACAAAACCAGCGTTTTCGACTAAAAAGTTATCATCAGGGATTATTTTTGGGCACTTGTTTCGAAAAATTCTATAGTCTTAACTCCAGTCTAAACATGTTCTTAGCTCTGTTTAGTTTTCATTCAACTTTGTATTTTGGTTCTCTAACAAAATTGTACAGTTTTGAAACCATTTGTAACTAGCAAAGCTAAACAAACCCGGAAGCTCGAAAATTCTTCTTTACACAAATTTACCCATACAAAGGTTATCTATCAAAACTCTTGTGTTTATTGGTAATCCTTAATTTCTTATAAATAGTTCAGTGAAACCTAAAATTATGAAAGACTTAAAACCTAGAACTAAAAGAAAAACTAACAGGAATCGACCTTGCCATTTCTAGGTGGCCAACGATACCAAATTGAACGCTGGCTTCTATATTTTTAGAACTTGTTGTCAACTGGCAAGATCGTGTGGAAAATTTGCGACTGATAAACTAAGATTTATTATTTCTAATAGAACGATAAACAATATGATCAATGAAGCTTGTCTGATTTCTTGGGCAGACAAATCTGGAAACAACTGCAATTATTCTTTCGCAAACAGCTACAGACGCAGTACGGATTACAAATTGAAAATGTAAATATGGACTTTTAAAATTTGCGCTTTGCGTGGCAATCAAATTTTTGGTTCTTATAGCCGGCTGGCCACTTGAGTAAAATGTTAACTTTGAACCGGGGCTAAAAACCGAGCGTTGTTGCAACGTTACCAAGTTATTTTCCATCATACTTTATTGTAGTCGATGACTCGTATGGTGTTGCCAGGCAGTTGACAAAAAGATGGATGTTTTTTTTTCAGTGTAATAGATCAGTTAAAGGAAACCACTATTTTGCTTTACACTTTTTTTTTATAAAACCAATTGTAACAAGCAAAACATAACAAAACCGGAAGCTCGAAAATTTTTCTTTACGCAAATTTAACCATAAAAAGGTTATTTATCAAAACTCTTGTGTCTAACTATATTCAAATTTCTTCAATAGTTCAGTGAAACCTAAAATATTGAAAGGCTTAAAAACTAAAAATTGAAATTCTAGAGTTGCTGCGACGTTACAAAAACAACTTTTACACTTGGTTAAGGGAGGATTACAGTCAAAACCACTTTCTGGCGACTTTTAACGATGTTTTCGCTGGTATCGCAGTCCACAGTTTCAAATTTTTAGAATCCCATCGTACGATTGCAGAACGAAATGGAACAAACTTGAATAACTTCAGATTTTTTGGACGAGTTTTGAAGGAAATAAATGATTTTGTAATTTGTAGTTTTTATGAGAAATTCGAGTTTTTGGGATTTATAGAGAAGCTGAAGAATTAATTGTGAAGTTAATATTTGATGAAAAACGCCAAAAGTCCTCAAACCAAAGTTGCACTTGCACATGGTCAGAAGGAACGGTTTGGTGCCTTTTTTCAAAAAATTCCTTCTTCAAACCTCCCTCTCAACTCTTTCATTATCCCCCAAAATTCAACTGTAATCCCCCTTAAAAAGTGATGGCCGCTGACATTTTGTGCATGCCCACCAAGTAACTAAACCATTGTTTATAGATCAGTTAAAAGCAGTTCTTGTCTTGCTATTCATTCTGTTAATAAGAACCTTTTTATAAGAAACGAGGCTGCAAATACCAAAAATTTAAGAGCTTTCTAAGAACATACTGCGGCTGTGGAACAGCGAAAAACTATATTCATGTTGGATACTTCACAAGATTATGGAATATTTATTTTTTTCGGCTAATTTTCGACTTAAGTGTTGTGTATGTACAAGTTTGTTTTAAATCCTTTTTGGTGCATCATATATTTTTCTTGCCAGCCATAAAAGCGGCAAATTCAATAAAGCATATTTCTGCTTCTGATTGGTTTGTCCGAACAGAAAATAACAACTGCACATCCAATATTAACAATTGTGTTTGAGAGCTTTTCAAGAATATTTGAGACTAAAATACTCAGAATATTCAAGAACCCTCTGCCCAGCTCAAAAATTAGACGTAAATAGCTAAAATTAATAAAATTAGCTATAAAAATGTGTGTACCACTGCAGTTTTGTACCTAAGCATGAAGTTCTTTGATACACACTTTTTTTATAAGAACAGAAAATTTGGCCGACGCTCGTTGTTTTTTGGCGATTTGAGCCTCAAATTGTTATTTGTATACTACGTGGTTTAAATCAAATAAAAACTATCTAAGGTATTGCAATACATATACTGAAAAAAAAAGTTGTAGGGACTAACTAGTTCGGGGAAATTATACGTGTACAGTGACTTAAGAGAAAAACTGCGAATTATTTTGTATTGCTGAGTTAAAGATCGAAGTTCTGTAAAGTTTGCTGGAAAAAATAGCTATCGAGCTCGAGCCTCGGCTTGTTCTTAAATTTTTCTTAAATTCTGGCCAATCTGAGCCTCGTTGTTCATATAAAGTTGTTCTTATAAAAAAAAAAAGCGCGTAAGTCGAAATGCACTCGACAGCAAGTTCAATAGGGTTACCTTGGATTCGCTTGCAGTCGAGCAGGAAAAAGTTCTGATTTTAATTATTATAGCGCTGCGGAAGCTGATTTTTTTGCTTCTCCGTTCAGTTAGCAACACAAATATCTGGCAACCAGTTCTTGTCCGCGTCTGATTGAAATTGCAAGTTTTTAAGGTCTTCAAATCTCAATTTTAAATACCTGATTTTGCCGTTAGGTTCATAGGTTGCGCATAAGGTTATAGTAGCTCTGCTCTCGCTCTCTCGGGTCGAAACAGCTCGCCCGTACTAACCATCTAGACACTTGTTGGTCCTGCTTTTAAACTTCACTGAACTAAGCAACATAGTCGCTTCAATTTGTCAACGCTGAAGATTAAACATGAAACTCGCGCAAGGTCATTTTCAGTTTTATGAGACTAGAATTAAGCTGAGTGCAAGATTTTTTTCTCATTCTTCAAAGAACATAAATCAAGCAACTGAAAGTCGAAAGTTCAAATTTTATTCTGCTTTCCCAAGTCAATTAGTATATCAAAATTTGTGGTAGTATTGACAATTTTTTCTATATTTCAAATTGTGATTTGATTTGTATAGCAGATGTGTTATTATGTTTTAAACAACAAAGGTTCCAAAAGACGAAAAAGCTGACAACATTTTCGGGCATGTTTCCTAAAGTATAACCAAAAAACGTTCTTGAAAGCAAAAGAAAGAATTAGTGAACGAAATGCGGAACTGTTCTCTCTCGTCCGGAAGCCAGCAAGATCCGTTCAAAAGAAGTTGCGTGAGACAGATTTACCGATTAAGGAAAAACATTATTTGAAACCAAAATGTTAGTGGGCTACTCAATAATTCACATATAATTGCTGAAACGTAAAAGTTTGATAGAAACAGCCGGTTTAAAAGTTCTTCTGAGCTTCTTCATTGTGGCAGAAATTAGACATTCTTGTATTTCCCGTTAACTTTTGAAAAGCGAACCAATAAAATAGGGTTAGCTTTTGGCGCACTTTGAAAACTGTGAGAACGGTATCTTTTTGAATAAAACACAAAAATATACTTTTGGGTAAAGTTTCATAGCTTTATGTTAAAGGCAATTCAACACAGTTTCACGGCAATTTTTAAATCTTACAATTTGTGAAGCAACTTGGAAAAAATGTAAAATGTTAAAGATAAAGATTCGTGTAGGCGTTCGATTCACCTGCTTCCAATTTCCATCCACAGCAAAAAGCAGTCGAAAGTTAACGTCACCTGTCAGACGAAACTGTAATTAAAATGGCTGTGGGTTATTGCCAACAATTAACCACCATTGCTGTTTTAAAACTAAATACTTATCCAGGCAGTTAAATGCATAAACTAGCCAGCAGGATATTGACTGACCATACGCCTTTTCGCTGAGAAAAAATTAACGAACGTGATAGTAAAAAAAACGCGTTTTCACTACTAAGGCAGTTTAAGCCAATGTATGACGAGGAATTTTTTGTTGAATATAAAACGAAAACAAAATGTTTTCTAAGTAATGATTAATTCTGAGAGCTTAAGAGACCATAAGTTTTTCAGTCTCTTTGTGAACAAACTGTGCTTCGACAATAAACTCTGCTATGCGTTAAGAAATATATATGGACGCCATAATATGATGCCTAAAGCGCGAGTGATGTACGTTCTACTGAATAGCCATCGACCAAGTAATTTAGACAACCTTTACTAGCGCATTTTGAGACGTTAGTTTTGCACTTTGTCTTTGATTAGATGCCAAACTTTGCTGTTTCTAAAGTCTAGGAAAACATAGCCGTATTTCAGGATCACTTTTTTTCCCTCAGTGTAAGAACCTTTATAAGAACATCGGGGGTGAAAATCGACTAAAAATTTAAGAACATGCTATCAACACACCCGAGGAATGGAAGAAAACTCTATTTTGTCACATTACCTCCCAGAATCATGGATTTATTTCATTTAATTTCTGTTTAGCTTTTTGCTTTCAGAACGTTTCTGCTTGAAAAAAAAAAGAAATTGGTACACACATTTCAGTATAAGAACCAATAATTTGTTCCAGGTCTCGTTGTCATTACAAAGTTTTACTTATAAAAGACATTTACACTAAGCACGTATGATAATCCCAAAAACATTTAAAAGCATTCATCCTTGGCTCAAAAAATAAGGCCTTCAAGATCATATAAAAAAAGAATGAACATAATCCTCACAACTTGAAGACTATACGTATGTGTAAAGACAAGAACTCATGAGTGAGCTATAGACAGAAAGGTTTAATAAATTTTGGGTTTAACTTAAAATTGAGCTAATTTCGTGTTAAAAGTATTGCCGTGTTTCAAATAGGTTTCAAAAGTACATAACTCCAACACGTATGTGTTAAGACGAGAAATCAGCTGTACACAAAAAGCGTAAGCTATTTGATTTCAACTGAAATTGAGCTAATTTCGTGTTAAAAGTATTGCCGTGTTTCAAATAGGTTTCAAAAGTACACAACTCCAACACGTATGTGTTAAGACAAGAAATCAGCTATACACAAAAAACATAAGCTATTTGATTTCAACTCAAATTGAGCTAATTTCGTGTTAAAACAACACGGTTTCCTTCTACATCAACTAATAAATCTGATCGCATCGTGAACTTTAACAAAGTTACATCAAACTTCAACACCTGCATGTCCATAACCGACTGAAATGACTCTCCAGCCACCATGTCGTGTTTTAATTACCCTTTGGTCGTTTAATACTTCATATGAATAAAGACTTTTACTCGAGAATTTCTATTTACAGATGCTCAGTGTGTGTGAAAGAAAGCCTAGTTTCTTTTATTAGTTTAATCACATTAACTCGAGTACGCCTCCTTAAAGGAGAAAATTTATTAAGTGAACAAGTTGAAGCTGTGCTGTTCTCACGATACATAAAGAAACTGGCCTCAGTGGGATTTTAACTCCGATCGTGAGATCAACCAGAGAGTTTCCTTCAGCCTTAATTACTTGAGCTATTAAGCTGAGAGAATAAAAACAGAAGGCAATTTCATGGCTATTTACTTTACAAGTGGAAACAAAATTAGTGAAGCTTTTCCCCCGCGGCGAGCCAGTAAACTGTGATTTCAAATATCAAGAAATTTAGCATATCAATTGCCTATTTGTGTTACCGACTCTCACAAACGCTAAGATTTTTTGATGACTTACAAAAGAGTGAAGCAGGTTACTTTTAAGTACTTTTGTTTTGCATTTAAGATTACTTGCTTTCACCGTAACTTTCAGTGACAAAGAAGAATCAAATAAGATTCATTTCCATATTAAAAGTAGTCAGTTACAAAAGCTACATTTTCATGTTTCAGTGTTTTTTAAAGTCGCTAGTTCATTTTCCTAGGAAATCAAACTTTTACATTCGCAGTTTTCCCCAAAAGTTAAGAATTAAACAGAAAACACGAGAACACAATAATAAAATTCATAAAAGAACCTGATATTGAAAGCGAGTATGTTGATTTTAAGTGGTATTTGGACACGTAATGAAAAAGAACAGTTACAAAAGTTTACGGTCTTCCCATTAATATTTTAGCACTGTATTTCAAATGACTACTTGAAAATATCGGTTCCCTCATGTAAAACCATGGCAGTTTACACATAACAAAGAAAAAGTTCAGTAAAACGCAAATAAAAACAAATATTTTAAGTTTTTTATTGCTTATTGATAACTTTGTAACAACAAAAAATGTGCGAAAGATTACACTTTATTATAAGAACAACCTTTATAAGAACAGACTGAGATTGCAAACAATTTAAGAACATGCTAAGAACAATCGCAAAAAACTGTGATCTGACAATTCTAAGAATGTTGTTTAATCCTTGAACAGAGATTGAGGTGTGCATGTAAGTTCATAAAAACATTTCTAACCACGTCTTTTAATTTCTTCAAAAGCAGCCGAAAACGGTAACAAAAACTTGAATGCTCCTACTACGTGCTGCATATATGTACACGTATGTACACGCTGCATATAGTGTGCCTGTAAGTTCATAAAAACATTTCTAACCACGTCATTTAATTTCTTCAAAAGCAGACGAAAACGGTAACAAAAATTTCAATGCTCCTTCTACGCGCTGCATATATGTACACGTATGTACACGCTGCATATAGTGTACATGTAAGTTCATAAGAAACATTTCTAACCGCGTCTTTTAATTTCTTCAAAAGCAGCCCAAAACGGTCACAAAAACTGGAATGCTCCTACTACGGCGCTGCATACGTACACGCTACATATAGTGTACATGTAAGTTCATAAAAAAAAAATTTCTAACCATGTATTTTAGTTTCTTCAAAAGCAGACGAAAAACGGTAACAAAAACTTGAATGCTCCTACTACGCGCTTCATATGTATACACGTATGTACACGCTGCATATAGTGTACATGTAAGTTCATAAAAAACATTTCTAACCGCGTCTTTTAATTTCTTCAAAAGCAGCCGAAAAACGGTAACAAAAACTTGAATGCTCCTACCACTACATATATATATATACACTATACCTTTTTTTTTTTTTTGTTTGGAATCAGTAGAATCAATAACAAACAATTCGAAGCTAAAAATGCCAAATTGCCAAAAGTTTTTGGTTCTTTTAAAAAAAGCATGTGAACTACATTTCTTTTTACCAATAACTGTGCTGTTTTTAAAAACAATTGAAGTTGGCAAATAATAATCGAATTCTTTCAACTGTTTTAGAGACATGAAAGCGAAGAAGTTCTTTTCGTATTAGATTATTTAGAATATTTTGTTTTACAAAACTATAACCTTACCATTTACACTAAGAAAATAGCGGCTAGCCAAGAATAAATTGTTAAAGTGGATATGAAGAGAAAAATTTTATTATTCCAGTGGATAGACCTTGCTTAATGAGGAATACTGGCGAAGAAATTTTGTCAAAATCTTTCCTGGTTCTCGAGATATCAACATTTAAAGTTCTCAACTGATGACGTCATGTATGCTTACAACAAACTTGCATTTCATTTAAATCTGCTGTCAATCCATAACCTTTGGATGTATTTAAGCCAAACTTGGGCTGCTGCTGTGTCTTGAGGTAGATAGATCATCGATGCAGATTTGGCTCAATTTTATCCAAGGGTTGTGGATTGGCAGTAGATTTAAATAAAGTGCAAATTTGTCGGAAGCATACATGACGTCATCAGTTGAGAATTTTAAATCTAATATCTCAAAAACCATAAAAGATTTTGACGAAATTATTTCACCGCTATTCCTCATTAAGCAAGGTCTATCCACCGAGGTAATAAAAAATTTTTCCCCTTCATATGCACTTTAATAAACACGGCGAGCTCTAGCGGCTAAGCTCTTTTCATTTCTGTGCTAAGAACAACAAAATAAAGTATAAAGGTACTACAAAACAAACAGAACGTTTTTCTAAAATTTAAAGGTTTCTTTCTATGGAAGGAAGTTTGCATAACCGAGAAATGTGGAGAAACCAAAGAATCCAAAAAATACTCACTATTGGCAGCTTAACATGCCATTTACACCTTCTTAGAGCAACACTTAAATTTGTTAATTCAATAAAAGTTCGTCATTTAACTAAAAATTTGAGAGCATTCGTTTTCTCAATCAAAATGCTTAACTAATAATAAAATTTCATGACATTTCCATGACCATTTCCCCAAATTCTCTGACTTTTCCAGGCCTGGAAAATGCATTTTAAAATTCCATGACTTTTCACTTTTCATGAGTGTAGCGGGTTACTTTTAACTACATTTGTTTTGCATTTAAGGTTACTTGCCTTCATCGTGACTTTTAGTGATAAAAAAGTTCAAATTGGATAAAATTCCACATGAAAAAGCCTCCCTTACTAAACGCCACGGCTTGGCCAGGGCCTACACGCATGCGCAAACCGGCTTCACCCGAGCAACTACAATGAAAATAACAGGAGCAACCGTGGACAGCTGTTTCGTCCATGATCTTGGCCATATCCCCAAGTTCCATGACATTTTCAGGCATGGAAACGCATTTTCAAATTCCATGAATTTTCCATGACCTTGGCCATTTTTCTCAAGTTCCATGACTTTTCAGGCATGGAAAACGCATTTTCATTTTCCATGAATTTTCCATGACCTTGGCCATTTTTCTCAAGTTCCATGACTTTTTTAGGAATGGAAAACGCATATTCATTTTCCATGAATTTTCCATGACCTTGGCCATTTTTCTCAAGTTCCATGACTTTTTTAGGAATGGAAAATGCATATTCAATTTCCATGATTTTTCTAGACCTTGGCCATTTCCTCCAAGGTCCATGACTTTTCCAGGCCTGGAAAACGCATTAGCGTAAGATAGATGTGGATATATTAAATTGTAACAGAGCTGCTCGAGTTGCTTTAGAGAGAGGAAGTGCCTTAGCTGAAGGAAAATCCCTGTATTTTTGGAGATTTTCTAGGGGATATGAGAGAGACGGTATTTCGATGAGATTATGTTGTCTATTACACTCATGTACTTTATGTAGTTTTTCTTTTCTAATATATACTGAGAGCCATCATTGTTAGGCATTTTTATTTCAATTTTACTATTCAATTTCTTTTAGGGTATTTAAAAATCATATAATTCGTTTTTTTAAGGTTTATTGACAGTCTGTTTATGTCACACCATACCTTTACTTTT
The DNA here is from genome assembly GCA_027575215.2 of Hydrozoanthus sils. Taxonomy (NCBI): domain Eukaryota; kingdom Metazoa; phylum Cnidaria; class Anthozoa; order Zoantharia; family Hydrozoanthidae; genus Hydrozoanthus; species Hydrozoanthus sils. The sequence goes on along the minus strand of JAOBRD020534813.1, from coordinate 4,137 downwards.
AGTAGTTCCCAGTTAACCAAAGTTTCTAAGTCATTAGGATTGGAACTGCTTGCAAAAACTACTAGTGTCGTATGCGAAGATTCAAAAGGAGAGTTTCACAGAGGAGTTAGAAGTATCACTAATATATATGAGGAAGACCAAAGGTCCAAGAGAGCTGCCCTATGGAACACCGCAGAGCATAGTGTGAACCCTGCAAGATTTCGTTTTCGGTGATGTCAGTTTTCAGCTGCTTGTTGTTCAACTAAGATATCTTCGAAAGCAACACAGAGTGGCGGTTTGTTCACTTTTTTTAGCGTGGTACTTTGCGAAGTGTTTACAGTCTAGAGCGGCTTCACCTATCTGGTTGTCAAGGATATTTTTGATCCATTGTTTTCGATTTCCATTGCAGCGTTGTCGGCACTTGTTTTTGGATTTTGGGCCATCGAGTTTTCTATCAGACAATAGCGACATAGCCTGAGACCGTATGACTTGCATATGAGGTGTTGCTTGATGAAGTAAGAACGACCGCAAGTTTTTGAAACAAATTTTTGATTCTTTGACAATAAAATGACTTTGTATGGGGTGCGTTCAACACAAAAACAACAAACAGCGCATGAGTATGAACCAGAGGGGAGTGTTGACTTATTCTTCTTGGTTGGTGTGATTGCAGGATATTTTGTAGGCCTTCGTTTATGATGTACACTAAGTCTCGATCAAATCCACTTAATTATGAAGAAAGTAGAGTGGAGCTACTCCTGAAGTGAATTTGGGGTGAAAAAAGCCCAGTCTAATGAAGGCTTACCAGGATTCTCAAGTGCTACGGGCTCCCTGTGAATATCTTTGCTCATGAAACTGACTTTCAAGGGCAACAACAAGTCAAAACAAAGTAGCACAGTATTAATTATACCGAGGGTGAGGTGGACAAAAAGTCGTTACAATCAAAGTATACTAGAATCGCTGGGCATTGAGCGAGGGTGACTGGATGCTCTTCTGAAAAAGAGTTAACAAAATTGAGACGTGTCTGTCATCGTCCCGAGCAACAGCTCAGAGAATTCCAATTACGTTCAACTATTTTAGTTTGTAGTCTTCACTACCTTTGGGCAGTCGAGAAATCCAATAGGTTTTATACTACCAAATCATAGGAACCCACATGCCTATGAAATAACAAAAACACACCTTACTATCTGCAATAACCAAGCGGTGCAAGGTTCTTGTGAGAAACGGGAGAAATGACCTCATTCCAAGGGTCTCTACCTGGGAGGGGCTGGGGAGAAAAAGACTCTGGGAACGAGATTGGAGAGGTGATACTGATCGTTGGATTCTTCCCTTTGTTAGCAATCGCCCCCCCCCCCCCAAAGAAAGAAATTTTTCAATTTTCTTTCCATCCCTACAAAGCTGCTAACCTCTGATATTGAGAGGTGATTACTGATAAGGATGAAAACATAAATGTTGTTGAAAATACAGCCAATCAGATCTGCGATATGCAACGAGCTGTATTCCATTCACCCTCTCCGTCATAACTTGCTGCACGCACACACTAATAAAATTCAGAAACGGTGGGAACATTTGAGCCCGCGTCAAAAAAGGCGCCAAGTCGTCGTTACGCAGTGAGCATTTTTGTGTTTATTGCTAAGATCTTGCATTTGCTTTAATTCATTCATAATCAGTTTCCATTTGACGAGCCTTTTTTAGGAGTGCGCGCTCACAGCTAGTATATCATTAGTTTATTATGCGTTTGCCGTATTTTTCAGGGCATGGGATAAATTAGTTATGAAATGCTTTCTGGTGGTCGGGATACCATGGAAAACACCACTTGTCACTTGTATAACTAGTACGAACATCATAACCAAGACATATTTTACCAATATAATATCTATATATTCACAACTCTGTACAACACGTGATAGGCAAGCGGCCAACCTCACTCAGTTATACTACTGTACAAACAGTTTCAAAATTTGTTAAGTTTTAAAATTTTCCATAGCTAACCGATTTTTGCAGTAGATTAGTAAAGTTAGGATGTTTAAGTCTTGTAGTTATTCCATGAAATCCTCGAGACATAACCCAAATCATGAAGATCTACAAGTTCTCAGGATCAAATGAGATTTACTAATTTACAGTTTAAATCACGATTACAATTTAAATTGATTCCGAAGATTTTCTCAAATCTCCTAAAAATATCTTGCTTTTCATAAAAGTTAACGTTGCAAGAATTTATGTTCTTATCCGAATTCACTTGTAATATAAGTCCTGTTTTACACAAGACCCTGACCTCCACTTTTAACCAAGTTTGGGTTTTGTGTATTGTTCAATATTGCTGTGTATTTACACAAGTATCTCATAACTACGTGATATAAGAATGCACCTTCAAATGCAGACCTTCTGAATACGGTAGAGGCTTGATTTTTCTTCTGTTGCCTCTTTTAGCTAAATATTCTAACTCTTTTTGTACAGAAACCAAATATAATTTAAATCTTGAATGTCAAAACAAATCAAAGGTTGACTCCCCAACAGCCATTCATTCTCTTGTCTTGAAGAGTAGAAATGATTGGTGTTATTCGTTATAACTTTTGAGACAGTTGATGAAACCCTATAAAGTGACCATTCATTTTGCTTGATCGTGAAAAGTAGAAACGATTAGTGTTATTCATTCTAACTTCTGAATCAGTTAATGAAGCCCTACAAAGGGACCATTCATTTTGCTTGTCTTGAACAGTAGAAATGGTGTTATTCATTGTAACTTTTGAACCAGTTGACGAAACCCAATAAAACGACCATTCGTTTCGCTTGTCTAGGGGAGTAAACAAATTTACAAATTGAAAATCTTTAACAAGCTTGCCAAATAGATTTTTGAAAAAACAACTGGAAAAAGTTAAACTAGAACTTAAAATCTTCTAGAAGAACATACTATTTATGTACAAAATCATAAACCTTTAGATAAATAACAGAAAGTTACTGGTGCTATAAAACACAATTAAAAAGTCATTCAACAATTTAAGGTAGAAGGGATGGTGGCATCGTACTTGGTGTTTGCTGAATAGGTGATTGGCGATAAATAAACAGCCTTTATCCCTGGTTCTTGTTCTTGTCCCATTTAATCCTCATGATCCTCCTATCAACATAAAAAAAAATACACACAGTGAAATTGTTGAACAAAGTCTTTAGTCTGCAGAACTCGAAACTCATTTTTTAGCACCAGTCACTGGGCTATTGAGTAGAAAAAAGTACTAGCCCATAAGCAAACTTACTGTACTAGCCCATAAAATTATGCTTTTTATATAAATATTCACAATGTTGAGAATAAAAAAATTGTGCAATTCATTATTTGAAACAGGTACCATTATCTTCAAAAAAATTAATATCATTCACTACAACTAAGCTTACTATACTGAACAGCAGAGTACATAGTAACCTTTTCAAAATGGTGGATGGCTGGATCACAATCACAATTACTTCTTAACCATTCGCATGCTTGTTACAGTAACACTTTAGTTTTGTCTCAGAATTTGAACTAATGCGAAAAACCTTTTGCGTAAATTGTTCTTGTAGGATGCTACTAGTGTAGTGTCCTGTTGCTCCATTTTTTGTTAGTCCTGCACCAAATTTCACTACTACTACTGCAAGTTTTGAGCCCGTGTCTGTGTTCTTAATTTTACCAACAAAGCCCACTAGTTGATGGTTACAATGTAGAGTAGTTTTATGTAAAGGATTATCCAAACCCGATTGATCTGATATAAATTTTGTGGAGAATTTTCGAAGACAAAGTGCCTATTTTTGTGCCAAAGCTGCGAACACTTTTTAAGCTCATTAGATATCCGCGATATCGATGTCACATGGTTTGAAACTCACTTTCCTGGTCCAATTCATATAATATAAAATGGTCAACTAAGCACTTTTATCCATTTACAGTAGAATAGAAGTGTTGGAAAGGCATTTAGAGTAATAAAAATACCAATGACAAAACCACTTCATTAGCACTTTAACCAAGTGTTAAAGCTAACCAGCCTTTAAACGACCCAGATCAGAGTTCTTATTCAACAATCAGTTTTTATATTTTCAGCACTAATCAGCTTATTTGCTATTGTTACTGTGGAATAAACAAAATTTAGGCGTCAACAAATGATGTAGAAGTGAAAGGATTAATGACCTCCCCCCCCC
>JAOBRD020534812.1:0-50127 GCA_027575215.2 Hydrozoanthus sils | reverse complement strand
TTGTAAGCTGAACTTTTTTTGTCCATGCCTTCAAACTCTATACAGTCATCACATATACCATATACATCCCACACTGTGCACGACTTCTTAAATTGTCGTTTGGACGATGTCAGCATCACACCGGCCAACTCTCAGCTGTTTAAGGATCCTGATGAACTTTAACTCTTACTCATTTTGACGAAAGATCGTAGTCAAATGCAGCGTATGTGGTATGAGAGAAGCAAACAGTGGTGATTTAAACAGTGCCAATCCCTAATCAAACTTATCTCGAATGCAGGAAAGTTGTAACCAGTCACCACTAAAATAGTTTTGAATGCCCCTGAAGGGTTTCTTGTTCCCGCATATTCTCAATGTTATTTCGTGTAACAACTCAAGAAGTCGTGCACTGCCCATGGAACACTCATCCCAGACAATATAGTACAAGAAACATTTTTTAGGCGATTCGCCACTTGCTTGTTATTACATGCTCTTCCTGCTAATGATTCAAAACTTCCTTGGCCAGTTCCTAATCCAAAGAAGGAATGAACAGTCACAGGCTTGTGAACAAGATTGCTGTCACCACAACACTCTTCTTTTCTTTTTCTCTTCTACTGCTTACACTAGTTGCTTTTTAACTCCTCCAAAAAGGCCTCAAAACAATCCAGAGACACTTAATTTTCATTTATGCATTTTATTTTAGTGTTGTCACTATTTATTTTATGGACTTTGTTGTGCAGCCCAAGCGCTGTTTATAAAAACGTGGCGTTCGGCCGCGGTCGCATCGTTCGGGTGGTAGGCCTGTGGAGTGAGGTGAGAATATATAGGTTCTAAAATATGAATTATAAGTAAACAATAATGTAGTTAATATATGACTAAGTCATGACAGGCACGACACCTTTAATATCCGGTAATATGTGACTATGATTAGAATGTCTGTTTTGTTTTTCGTTGCATCGTTTTAGTCCGAATGGTGATAGCGTTTTTCCTTTGTGAATTAAATAAGCTTCACGTGACTTGCGTCGAGAAGTATCTTTCATGGGGAGAATTTCCAAGGGAATAACAAGCATGTCTGAAATAGAGTGGCCTGGTGCGGTGAAATGAGATGGTACTGCGGCTTCTGCATTTGTGTGGTTGGGATTATTTGTTGCTTGTCTGTGTTCAGTGAATCTATTGCGAAGTGTACGTTTAGTTTCTCCAAAGTATTATTTCTTAAATTTTTTACATTTGATCATATAGCTTAAATTTGTGGAAATGCAAGTAAAATGTTTTTTTTTTGTTTCGCATGTTTCACCTGCGTTTGTGAAGGTGTAAGATTTCTTACCATCTTCTTTGCATCTGTCTGATGAATGGAGGAGTGGTTGTTTATTATGGAGTATTTGCTGAATTTTGGGCTGTTTGTAGTGGATTGTATGTAATTACGAAAGGAACCCTGTCATATTTGTTGTCTCGTTCGTGTTCTTGTAAAGCTTATTCTCAAGGTATTTGTCGTGTTCTATCATATAAATATAAATATAAATATAAATGTGAGCCGTATATAGCGGAGTATCTAGACCTTCAACACCACAGTCAACAGTAACTCATTGTAAACGCATTGAGGCAAAGCATAGTGTGTACTAAAAACGATTATTATTATTATTATTATTATTATTATCATTATTAATATAACTATTATTAATTTGTTGTTTTACGAAACGTTCTTTGTAACCTCTTTTCAATAGATAGTGTTGGAGTTCCTTGAAGCGTTTTTGTAAAGTGATTTCTTTTGAGCAAATACAGTGTAATCGTTGGGCCAGACTGTATGGGATTGATTTTTTGGTGTGATATGGATGGCTTGAAGAGTAATTTATATACTGGTGCTTGTCTGTAGGTTTGGAGTGAAGATCAGTTTCCAATTTTCCATTTTTTAACTGTGCACTGACATCTAGAAAAGGGATTGAGGTTGTTGAACGTCCATTACTGAATTTAATTGTAGGATTGAGGCTATTTAGGTTTGTAATGAACTTCACAAGTTTTCTTCACCAAGTGTCCAAATCAAGAAGATATCGTCAATGTAGCGCCACCAAAGATAGGGTTTGTCTGGGTAATTATCAAGAGCTTTTCTTTTAAAATCATCCATGAATAGATTAGCAAAAGCCGGAGCCATTTTAGTTCCCATTGTTGTCCCGTGTTTTTTGAATGAAATGTTCTTCATTAAAAACAAAATTGTTCATAGTCAAAATCATGTGAATTAGGTCACAGATGATTTCTTTCCGGGGACGTTTTTCAGTGAGAGAATCTAAAGCTTTTTGGCACGTGTTGATAACTTCATTGGTTGGAATGTTTGTGTAGAGGGAGGAAACATCAAGGGTTACAAGGATGGCACTTGGTGGCAGAACACCGATTTGGTTGAGTTTGTTGAGGAGATGGGTGGTGTTCTTCATGTAGGAAAGGAGTGTCTGTACAAGCGGGTTGAGGTATACTATATGCATAACCATGAAGCGCCAAAACCGATTTTAGTTAACTGGTGTGCTATCGAGTGCTGGCTTGCTTTCGTAAAGCACTTCAAAAGAAACGTTATAAATATTTTACTTAAAAAGCTTTTTCTTTAACTTCGATGTCAAACTTTTAGTTTTTTCAAGATGTCTAACTCTTATGTATCTCTTGTCCGCTGGAAGATGAACACCTTGAGTATTTTAGAGCAACTAAAAACTTTACATGCGGTAAGAATTGTAGGTATGTCGCCGTGAATTTGTATTATAAGAAAAACGATTCCAGCTTGACTGCTCTTTCAAGACAAGAAGATAAGTAAAGGAAATAACTAAGGCATCGTTTTGCGTACAGTGTTAGTTTTTATCCAACTTCGTAAATCCGTTAAAATCGACAGCCATTCTCTAAATGCCAATGAGACTTCAGCTTCGGGGCATGTGTTATATTTGTAGAGATTTGTATTTCTGAAACGCATATGTCAAAACGATAGCTTTGGAGATTAAAAAAAAGATAAAAAGCAGAACTAGTGGTTTGTTGGGTAATTAATCGAACTTTTATTCTAATCTTCACTCTAACTTCCATCTTGGCCAACGCTTCAAGTTCAGTTCGACAGCAATCAGAGCATACCAAGTTAGTTTCACTGTTTAGATCCCGCTACGCACTTGTATGGTCTGTTTTAAGATGGTTGATTGACTCCGGCATGTGAGCGTTAGATTGTTTTTTAAAAAAGAAAAGAAAAGTTAGCAACTTTTTAGTTTTAAGTCTAGCATTCGCACAGTGAACAACTTAAAATATGTTTGAGAGGCAAATTTTATTTTTGATATAATTTCTCTCATATGAGACGTCAGACAATTGGAGGCAAACAGATTTTCAGTTCCAATAATTAAGAGTCGCCGGCTGACTTAAAATTGAGCAATCCCATTGCCAAGCTATATATATTTATTTGCAATAAACACAAAACAGCAAGCTATAGTCATGTTATGAAAATAGATTTACAATTATAGCTAACTATTTATATTGAAATAGCCCCAGGCTGCTAGAGGCTTTCAGGACTTCGTTTGTTGTTGGTTTGAAGTGTTGGTAATGTCCTTAAGAGAAAGTCTGTTTGATGTATGCTAACTAGTTATTATTTTAGTAGTTCAACATACGCTATTGATGTTTTCAACTTGCCACTTTCTTCAAGTTTTCTGGCGATTAGCTTATATTTCTACCAATTGAAACTTATGGCAGTAGAACAAATTTTAAGTTAAGGACAATATTACTTCTGTACTCTGGTTAACTTCGCTTTTAACCTATTTTAACTAATGTAGATTTCAATTTCCAATATCCGGTCCTCTAGGATTTGTGATCAGTGTTAAGAATAATGTCATAACTGAATGGTCGGTTTACATCCGGGGATAATGTCTGTGTTTGAAACGTAAGGATATATTCTTTGATTAATTAAAACAAAGATCAGGTCTGAAATAAGTTTCTGCTTTTTTTCGTCTCTATCAGTTAACATTTGTTGTTTTTTCGTCTCTAACAGTTAACATTTGTTACCTATGAGGCATGGACCATTCTCCTCCCTAGGCAACAGGATTGTCCTGGCCAAGCGTCTTTTTACTATTTCAGTTGACGTTTGCTTTTAATAGTATGCCGTTTCAGAAAGGTTGTATTTAAAGTTAAAATTTGCTTTCTTCAAGTTGTTGTTCACTTTGCGAATGCTGAACAAAATGTGCACTAACGTGCAGGCCTTTATCTTTATCTAGCCAAACTTTTTGGCTGTCACTAAATTTAGAATAATAAAGAAGCCTGCAAGGAAATCCATTTGTGTGATTATTGCAAAAACTCTGGTACAGCAAAGAGAACTTTCAAGTCCTCTGGTTGCTGGCTTTTCTGATTTGTTAATACCTTATCACTAACTTTGTTTCGAATTCCCACTAAAATCCTAAAACGTTTATCAAGCTTTCCTTATTTCTCCAAATCTTATTTATCTGTAAAAAACAAGCCAGCCGTGTTACAGCAGAGGGAAACAATGTGTTAGTGATTGGTTTTGAAAATCGAGCAAGACAGTTCGATCAGCGGGTTGAAGAAAGTCAGTGTGGATTTTGGCAACTGAACAGTGTTATTCTGAAAAACTTGTTCTTCGATGACCTATGAGAGAATAGACATAAACCTCACTCGAATTACATTACGCTACAGAATCAAGAAACCAATGTTTACTTTCAGAAAAACTATGTACTGAGTCAGTTGCCAAGATAGCCAGCATTTTGAAAAAGGCATGTGGTACAAATAGTTACTCTTTTGGCAATGACTTTAAAAGGAAGTCGGTTTGGCGTACGCAAACAAGGTGTCATTTTTCTGACAATTCGATGAAAAATTCAAACAGAAAGACCAAAAAAGCATAATACTGTTGATTTGAATATTCAAAGGCTGACTTTATGAAAATTTGCAAAAAAAGAAACAGGCTGTGTTTTGTCGTCCTTTAAAATAAACTAGCATTTTAAGAATTATTTATGCAGTGTTTTAGATGATAAAAAGAGAGTTCAACTTCAACTTCATTTTATCCGTGTTCTTCCTTAATAAAATATTCTTCTTCTAACCGTTGTCCATGCCTCCCTTAAAAGTGTAAGATAGTACACTAGCCTGCCAAATTTGGCATTTGGCCTAATTGGCGTTGCTTTGGGATGGAGAAACTGGTACAGGGGGAGAAGAATAAGTAATGAATCAATTTTCTAGATTGTGCACTTTTGCTCATGTGAAAACTTGCTGTATGGATGAGAAATATATTTTTTATTCCTAAATTTTGATATCGCAGTCTTCGGTTTCTCGTTCAGCTTTGAAACTAAAAATTTTTAGAACAAAAATATGTGTTATCACAGTTTTGCAATTTGATAAAGAAAAATAAGGGCATAAGTTATCTTTTCAGAAATTTGAGAAATTACAGTTTTTATCAAATTGTTCAAGGATCTGAACAGTGTCATCAGAAATATTGTGTTCAACTGTAGATTCTACCATGTGTTTGATTTGAATGTATACAAAAAGAATTTAACACCAAAAACTGTTCAATTCGGTACATAACTCAACACTAATTCTGTCACTTACATGGTTTTCCAACTAGGCCCTTTAAATTCAGTAAGACAAACTGTGTGTTGAATGTAGTTTAACAATTACCAGCAAGTGGAACTATGAATGACTTGAATTCATCCTTGCAGTCAGCCCCATACACAAGTCTCGATTCAAGACTGGGAGATTGGTTAACCTCCATATTTTAAAACTGCTTTTCTTTGTTCTGTCTAGTACTCGAATATTCGTTACTGGAATAAATTGCTATTTGACGTCAAATATTCGATTCTCAGCAAATGTAAACTATTATTGTGTGGATATTGTCTCGTATGGTGTTGGAGTGCCATAACCGAATTAACTCGCATTGCAACATCTTTGTTTTGCTGATTAGTTAAATACATTTTGAATATCTGGGGTCTCGGAGATTATTCGTCACCCAAATATTCACTAAGCCTGAGGCGAATAATTGTTTTAGTAAAATTACTCAGGTGATTATCAGAGCAAAAATAGCCAAGCGAAAAATGGAAGGACGTAGTTTTGTTACTACTGTGTTTTTATTTTATTCAAATCTCCATGCGTCATTGCGCACAGCAGCGTGCACAGGTCACATGATTGATTGAAAAAAGGCAAAGTGAACACATTCTTAACGGACTTTGTTCAAAACTTTGTTCAAAATAACAGGCACAAATGTAGCTTAAAAAGATACAGTAGGAAGCCAGTTCAAGCAGAAAATTTAAACACTTGGTTACATTCATATTGCATGTGAAAGAGCAATTCTGGAAATTTCCAGAGGAGAGAATTGGTCTCGGATTCAAGGCAGTGGAGCTGGTTAACAGCATAAAGCTTTCCTTGTGTCTGCCAAACGGCTGGAACTGTGGATTCTGTGCTAGATCATGGTGGAGCTGATTTTTTTGTTTGAATTTTTTGGCCATGGATGAACGAGGTAAGGTTTGAAGACATTTCTTTGAACTGGTTGAGAGTTGGCCATTCGCAGTAGATTTCGATGCTGGAATCGCTCTTGTGACCTGTGATTGCTTTTATTTTGCGAGTTTCAATGTTCTTTGCGGAAAACACAGTGACCGCTGTCGCTCTCATTGAATGGTTAGTCAGGTAAGAGATGTTTCCTGCTCTCTCCATCATGTTTCTCAGCATATTTTCGAGTGTGTTGCGGCTGAGTTTACGATCTTCGTACCAGATGCCGCTTTTTTCTACACTGAACTTGGAGGAGTGGTGGTGGTCTATTGGTTTTTGAAATAAAGCGTCGGAATTCGGGTTAAGATGACTAAAAGACACTTTCAAAACCTTGACAGGACATCACTTTGAATTGCCTTCGACAAAAATTTTGCCACCGGAATGATCTTCAGATCTGTCAAGACCTCCTGTGTGGTTTTTACATGTCAGTACAGCTCCAGGCTTGCTCTTATTCAGCTCAAAGAATTCTTCGCTATTCACAATTTTATAGAGATGAAGCATGGACTTCTTCATTGAACTTTGGTTTTCTCAGCCCCGCTTACCAAAGTAGATTTAAACGAAAAACGAAACTGTTTGGAGCAAAGCTCTCAGGTCACGCGTATCAGCATTGACTAGCTCTCCCTTATCGTACAATTTTTAGATGGTTTGGCTGGTTAACGGAATTTTATGTACTGTGCCAGCTATTTGAGCTGCTTCAGGTAAGAGTTCAATGTTTTGTTGGCTTCACTGAACAAACTGTTATCACAGATAGAAAACTTCTTGTTGTACGGTGGTGACTTCAGGTGGCGATTGAGAGCTGCTTGTGTCGACAGCAAACTTGTCTTTTTGTAATAAGTTCCATCTTTTCTTCTTATTGAGACGTAAAACCTTGACAGGCATTGATTTATTTCATTGACCTCCATGCTCTCAAACTCTGTTTTAAATTGGTTTTGTTGAAACCATTCTGTCAAATAAAGGAAAATTTGTGCAAAATTTTATTTTGTTACTTGCTCAGTCGCGCTTATTGATATCTGAAACATTTCTATTTTTAGTAATTAGCACAAATCGTCATAATGATATCGTATTACCTTTGAAAAGCGTTGTTCTGAACTTTGTTGCACATTTGGTCTTTTTTGGTACAGGATTTTCTTTCATTGCGTTTATTTCCTCCTCCGAAACACCCACAAAACGTGAGGCGGCCATTTTAAGAATTTGTTCAAAGGCTGGCTATAATCACCTAAGTAATTATACTAAAACACAATAGCCACCACTGTGGTTTTAAACTGCCATACTCACACTCTTAAAATCAAGTATAAATATCCACATGAAATGCGTTTGAGATTTCACGAAATCGCTGTGGTTTTGTGCTAACGCTTTCTTGTTACCACACATTATTCTAGGATTCACAGAATAGCCTAGAGTTGGTCCAGGTGCAATTCCTTGCAGCGACAAGCCAGATCTTTTCTGTGACCTTATTAAATGTGTAAACTAAGGAAATTTGAAGGTTTTAACTGTAAACCATTCCTAGATTTCTTAAAAATGTTTTATTCTCTCAATATGCGAACTTCGAATGTTCTATATTGTCATTACACTTATTGATTGTAACCCTACATTTCTATTCCATAATTGATAAAATTTTAGTTACAAATCTGAAGTACGGCAAAGTGTGAATGAGTGCAACTGTACTTTGTTTCTGCAGTTTTTCTCTGTCCAAGGACTCTCTGTAGTCCTCAAAATACTTTCCATCAGCAAGCCAAACAACCAAGGAGCATGCTGGTCACAAAACTTCTGCATTTCTTGTGGCTGATACAATGGCTTGTTATTTGAATCCTGGTAATGATGGTAAAGGGCTAGCTGACACTGACTCACCAACTCGGGAAATTTTTGAATGGCTGGAACAGTGGAATTTGTATTATTTTTTTGTTTTATCACAAGCCAGTATATTTGAAATTCTCTCACAGCACCTAATTATTTCTTAAAATTAGCTTTTTCAGTATTGCTTAAAATTTAATATTTTTGAAAGCTTGGTTTCATAGAATTTTGTATGTGTTTTCTAGTTGGAATTATTGAATAATTTTTTCCATCATTTTGTAAGGTATTGTGCCTAGACTTGGTATTCAATTTCAGATTTCTGTTCAACAGAATTGTGTTTCTCAAATAAAATGTTACTAGTTTTCTAAACCTTAACTGAGTTTCGAGCTGTTGATTTTCTCTCTGCAGCTGAAAAAGGTCTTTTTAGATTTTGTTAACCGACTATTATGGCTCGATCGTTGAGCGAGAATAAAGAGATAAAAGTAACGTGAGGTATTTTTAAAGCTATACTTGAAACGCTCTTTTAAAATGTTTTCTTTCAGGGTATCCCCTTGCGGAAAGAACAGCCACCCTTAATCTTAAACAAGAGTATAGTTTTTAACTGAACTAGCTAACTTTTCCGGAGATATGTGGTCCGTTTCATTTTTTAATGCTCTGTCTACTGTCCTTGCACATCTCGTTCACTAGCACACACCAGCTCTATAATTTACTTGCTTTTCACCTATTCGATCAAACATACAAGATGGGATGGAGTTCTTTTGAATGTTCCCTGAGAGGACAACTACATAACTTCTCTTCTTTTTTCGTCCTTACCCAGTGCCATCTTCACGCCCAAGAGCACGTCGAACCTCTCCTGACCTGAATTTTTCTCAAAGAACCAATTGTTGCCATCCAAGCCCGCCAACACCAATACATTTTAATATATCAAGGGATCGAGAACTAGTACAGCACTGTACAGACTCGTAGATATGTATACATGTATATAAGCCATAATCTAAAATTGTTTTAATAAATGAGTTCACAATTAATGTAATAAGTTTGCACTTTGGTACTTGCAAACCCAAAAGACAAAGTGACAACATGCATTGGTCACACTAACTTAATATTTTAAAAAATGTCTTTCAAAAGGTAATTTTTTTTCAAACTTTGTTGCATTTATTGTAGGTTGCTTAGTTAAATTAGGCAAAATGCCCCAAAATTAAATCTCTATGGTTAGTTTATATTATTAATTAGCTCATTCACTTTGTATATATATATAGACCAAAATTTATTACTTTTTGTATTTATTTATTTACTCATTTATTCATTTTATTGCTGACCAATTTATCCATGCAAGTTCTTCTAGCCTGCTGGCTGTGTAGTTTAACTTATAGTTTATTACAGCCAGCAGTGCATAAAGTTACGGTTGATTGCCTCTATATACTATACTCCTCTTGTATAAATTTGCACAAAATAAATCATTGTCATTGTATTCAAGTTGGGGTAAAAAAGAAGAATAAAATTATTTCAAGGATTTTTTTGTCTTTTCTTCTTTTGGGGGGTGGCGGGACTTAGTTTTATAACACTGTAATTTTAAGAAGTGAAGCTAGTGAAATAAAATAAACCACCAGGTAGCTGATGTTCGTCCTCAAGGTCATCAGAATTACTACATCTGGAGTCAGGTTATCTTCACAACTCCTCATTCCCTTTCCACGTAATCCACTTATTTCATGGCTTTGTGAAGCCTCAAAAGAATGGTCACTATCACTTGCCTCTTCATCCCAAATGCTTTTCGCTCCAGACTTTTTATCACTGTCGTCAGTAGAGCTGGATTCCTATGCACATACCAAATAAATAACAAACGTTGAATGCTACAATGCACCCCCAGACTTTTTACGTTTTTGGCGGACTTTTTCCCGCTTCAGAGCATTTTCAAAAGAGACAAGAGGTTATTTGCAGCTGACCATCTTGGAAACAGGGTGAACTGGATGTGAGTGGAATACGGTTTACAGTTTGAAGAAAGGACACGTGAGCGAGCTGTGATTGGTCCATCATGACGTCATGGCCTCGATATAGAGTTGAGACTAAACAATCAAAATCAGTTTTTTAACGAACATGTTCAGGCATGTTCTATTGTTATGCCCCATCGTGTTCAGGTATGCATGATAAACACAGTTTCTCTAATTTGTTTTTTCCAAAAGTTATCTTTTCGAATGTCTGATGGTAAACGTTGCTGAAACTTAGCTTGATCTTTCTTGCTTGGGAGGAGAGTTGTAATACAGTCTGCCATTTTTTTCTTCTACTTCGGCAAAGTTTATGTAGTGAAATGCTTCATTAAAGTACCGATCAACTTTCTCACTTCGAGTTAACATTTTGCAATCTTGACTTGTTCACAACACTTTACATCCACAGCAATGCTGATTGAGAACCTCGTTCAGTTTTTTACTGGTCTCCACAGCACAACAGTTAACATAGGTGGCTTGTAGTATTTCAAACGTAGACTTAAGCTCCATTTCAAATAGAATAATGTTATTCAAACAACGCAACGTCGTTCAATTCCGTTTATTTACGAAACAATGAAGTAAAGGTACCCGATCACGTTTTTATATTTTAGAAAAGAGGACACATGAACGATCCGTGATTTGACAGTTATTAGCTCATGGTTATTTAAGAGAAGAGGACACGTGATCGATTTGTGATTGGTTCGTCGTGAGGTCATGATCTCTATAAATCTGAGTAAACAAAAAAATAAAAAAGAGAATTCGTCATTATGTTGGGATTGAATGAACTTGGGTTTTGGACAACTAAAACAATGTGTTCTTTACTCCTGTGCCCTGAGGTTAAAAACATTGAATATAGGGACCCCCTGGTTACCTTTGACGAGTTGGTAGCACTGAAAAAAGGTTCTTACCATTGGGGTTATTTTGTAGCTTACATTGCATGGATGGCCTACTGGTCAAAGCGACATGGGCAGGATGGAGCAGAGGTGTATGAAGCATTGAAACTCAAATATCCAGACAAAGTGTTGAAGACACGAGTGCTCTTCAAAATATTTTTGCAAACCGTACTGTCAGGATGCCTAAAAACCGTATTGCGATCGCTTATGCTGATCCAAGAAATCTGGGAGGATTGTCTGGACTTAGAAGTTTCGCCCAAGCCAACAAACAGGCATTGAAAAAAGTACAAAAAGCCCTGCAACAAGATTTAACATACACATTACACAAACCTGTCCGTCGTCATTTTCTAGCCTTAAAGGTCATGGTTTTCGGAATCGATCACCAATGGGTAGTGGATTTAGTAGATATGCAAAAACTGTCACGCTTCAATCGAGGATTCAAGTACTTGCTCACGATCGTGGATGCTTTCTCAAAATATGCCTGGGTCGAACCGTTGAAGGACAAGAAGGGGATCTCACTAATGAAAGCCTTTGCGACAGCATTGAAGCAAGCAAACTCTCTTCAACACAACCAACTGCAAACGGACAAGGGAAAAGAATTTTACAATGCAGCATTCAGCAAGTTGCTCAAAAATCACAAGATTCACCACTTTTCTACACAAGGTGATGCCAAAGCAGGTTTTGTCGAGCGTTTCAACAGAACCCTAAAAGGACGCATGTACAGATACTTCACAGCGGCCAACACCCTGAAATAGGTAGACATAGTGCAAGATCTGGTGGAGGGCTATAACAGGACACCCCATCGAAGCATTGGCATGGCCCCACGAGATGTGACATCCGAGGACAAAGAAAAAGTGTGGATGAAGTTATATGGCAAGAAGCTCAAAAGAGAAACAGAAAAACTTGGACCACGATTGAAAATTCGGCAACGTACTGATACTCAAACAGTGTCTCCCTGTTATAGAGATGCTTGTGGGTATGAAGCTGATTCAAAACCAGGGGTGTTAACAAAAAAAAGGTATGCGTTGGTTCTTCCTCGAACTGTCAGTGACAAGAATGAACAGTCTTTGCAGCCAAAACAATGTGTTGCAGTACCTGCACGAACACGTATAAAACAAGGCGTGTATTCAAAGAGTACAGAACTTTTAAGACACAGCTGAGGAGGTCTGAACTAAAGCAGCAAGATGCTAGCCAAAGCTCAGGAGTTGTACATACAGTATCATCCACACTGGTGGTGCAGGCGCCAGCATTTGTATCTTCGTCTTAAGAAAGAAAAATTGCTGTGGAACATACTATCACTTTTGTTGGTGGCTATGGGTGTGGTTGTGGGACCTCTTGTTACTAATGTTCTAATGGTATCAGGTTTGACACTGGCTGCAACCATGGTTAAAGGATTTTTGGACTATAAACGCTTTGACACTTTGGTAGACATGAGCCGGTATGCCTACACTACGTATGCCAAGTTGTTAAGACAATTGAAGACAATGAAAGAGTAAGACAAGTTGTACATGTTTGAAGTCAAAATGAATGAACTGCACGAGACTCTCATTGCCCGGCACCTACTATACCTAATCGTTACAAGGAACGTTATAAAAACACAAGCAAAGTAGCTGATTATGTTGATTCAGGGAACCTGACCGACTTGATGAAAGTATAAATAGCAAAAGGACAGCCTGGGGCTCCCCTTTAAAAGCACCAAGAAGAGAGTGAAGCATGTTAGACATACTAAGGCTAAAGGCTGTAAACAGCGTAAAAAAACAAAAGGGGGTTGTAGGCAACGCCAAAAGGGAGGTCTGTTTCCGCTGTTAGCTTTAGCCCTGCCTGCCTTGGCTGCTGCAGGTAAAGCTGCGGCGTTGGGGGCTGTCAGGGGAGCTGCATCGTGTGGTGTGAAAAAGGCTATAGACGCCACAGGTCGTCGAAGACGAAGCAAAAACTAGCACTCATAGAGATGCAGGAACCTTATCTGCAAGCATTGTTTGCAGCGTCGCGAGCCCCTGCACGACGGCGTCAATTATTACAATATGTGAGAGGTGCAGATCAATGCAGTAAGCCAATTGGCACTCAACACTTTAAAGAATAGAGTCCCCCTAACGCCACCACAAATGGCCTGCCTGCGTAGATATAAAGAGTCGTTACGTGAAGTGGGCAAGTGTCGCAATTCGATCAAGAAACGACGTGAAAGGCTTTTATCGCAAACAGGGAGCTGTTTTTGGCAAAGTTTAGGTGACGTGTGCCACCGCTTGTTAGGATGGAAGAAATGATTGTAATTCCCAAGCAAGAGCTATCCCAGGATGTAGACTATTACAAAGGTCAATTGACTAGCAATGCATTGTTGGAGAAAGCCGGACAGTTAGCAGCCAAAAAGAAACGTTTGTTACAGGACAGAACCTTGACGGACGAACAAATTGTGCGCAAAATTAAGCCTTTGTCGAGCAGTCTCCGCCGGGCTACCAAACGTCTGCAGGGGGTCACAGTCGGAAATGGAGGAGTAACCGAGGAAGAAGATGAGGGACTGGTTACGACTGCCTTAGAAAAGTGGATGAACAAAATGATTAAAAACACTGAGGTGTATCCGAGGTCTAAGCATCAGCGTCACGAGTTACCCCAAACACCGTTGAATCGAGTTCAAACCCCTAAGCTTCATATACCTAAATCTCCCACACCCAAGACAACACCTTTGTCTTCCCGAAATAAACTTTTTCAACCTCTGAAAAATCGAAAGCGAGAGGGAACCAATAACTCATCATTGCTAGGCAGTATGCTGGAAGGAGCTGTGGGTGGTATAAAAGAGAGAAGGAAGTCCAAGACCCCATTATCCCTACGTCGCACGACACCTGCTAAAGGGTGGGAAGTTTGGAAACACTAAGAAAACATGGTTGCTACATCTAGAAAGAAACGAAGGCGCGCCCCTAAGCGTAAAAGGAAAACGAGGAAACGCCAACTACAGGGGGGTCGTCTGGACATTCAAAAGATTTTAAGCAAGAGCGGTATCAAGTTCCACGTCCCTCGACACCAATATTTAGGACCAGGGACTCATTTAAAAAAGCGCCTCAAGAGGGGACCCCGGGATCAATTGATTGGACAGACTTGCTCACCAACACGATATCGACTATTCCTACGCACGCAATCTCAAAGACAAGCACGCAGCCATCGCAAGATGATCAAAGCCATTGACAAGTTGCCACGGAAAAAGACCTTGACGGAAAAAGTAGTCAAACAAATCATGAAGACCAAAGTCAATTTAAAAATTTAATTACATTTAAAAGATACAGTTAAAAATATATTTGTAAAACGACAAGTGTTGGGAAGAGTACAAGTCAAGGCTCCAAGTCATGGTGGTCATGAATTGTTATGGGTCTTTCGGCCCCCCACAACCACGCCACTCAGTGTCTATTGCTTTCTGCAACCATTTGGGCACAAACTCTACGTCTGTGAAATGATGGTGCACAAAACTAAAAGAGTGTTCGGGTGTATCGTAGTATGCCTCAAAACAACATTTGGTACAACCAAAGGCATGTAGCGACATTGACGGCTACCCACACATTATAAAGATAGCAATATACTTTCTTATTTCATAGGAAAAGTGGATGGCCGTCAAATGCTGATGTTCTGCTTGCAGTAGAATATCATCACAAACAATTATCTGTTGCGCTTTTCCAATCACCTAACGAGTGAAGCAAAATTAATATGTTACGGCACTAGAGCTTAAAGCTTTTGTTAAACAATACTGACTTCATTAGTGGGTCTAAACAAAAATATGTCATGTCTATTGTTATTCATTGTTCATATGCATTCGATTGAGATCACTACGACAAGGAACAGAGACTTTTTCTGGGGCTAAACTCTTTTCGACTTGCAACCTAATTGCCACGACCTGCAATGTAATTGCTCGTACGCGTGATAAACTAAAAAACAACAACTTCGAACTCCACGTGCACAATTTGCATAAAAAGCGGGCTCTTTAGATTTTTCTGAAGGACCACCGAGGTCAAAAACCTGGTTTTATGGTCTCAAATAAAAGTGAAGGAAAAAAAATCTTTTCAACTTGCATTGTAATTGCCATGACAAACATATCGCTCTGTTTAGTGCACATGATAAACTAAAAACAACAACTCCGAAGTCCACGAGCACAATTTGCATAAAAAGCAGGCTCTTTAGAATTTTCTGAAAGACCGCCGAGGTCAAAAACCTGGTTTTACGGTCTCAAACAAAAGTTAAGGGGAAAAAAAGAAAGGTAAATTCTTTTTGACTTGCAATGTAATTGCCATGACAAATATATCATTCTGTTTAGTGCGCATGATAAACTAAAAAGAACAACTCAGAACTCCACGTGCACATTTGCATAAAAAGCGGGCTCTTTAGAATTTTCTGAAAGACCGCTGAGGTCAAAAACCTAGTTTTATGGTCTCAAACCAGAGTTAACGAAAACTAAACTCTTTTGGACTTGTAACATTTTGGCAAGCTTACTCTGTTTTATTCAATATCACATATGAATCAAATTTTCTTATAACATTGTAGAAAATAACGCTCAAAACACTACAAGAATGGCATAAGCTGCAATTATGTTAGAGATCTGTTAAATATTTCCCTCTGATACAGTAGTGGCAACAAACAGCGAGTGTTTTGTTTTTGATGAGCGAACGATTTCGATAGGTTTTGACTAGGTTTTAGACAACAAATGCTACACACAATTGAAATATCGAATGTACTTACCGTTCCATGCACAAGGCATCTAGGGAGCGACCGTAGCTCCGCATGGAGGGCCGCTACTTTAGGTTTTGCAGCGTACTCCCTTGCCAGATTCAGATCAGCGGTTCTTGTTATCTTCTCTTGTAAAATTAGAGGGAGGTAGTCCCAATAGGAAAAACCTCCCGCCATTTCTTCCTCCTCCCTCCATCCTGATCCCTCGGGCATTGATAGCAGAAAGCCAGCAACTAATCTCCACAGCCAACCTTTTTCTTGGTTTGGGTGTACGCAACCCCTCCATTCTGAAACTTCGTCCCTTTCCATACATTTGGTTGAAGAAGAAGCCATTTTTGTTTTGTTTTGTTTTTTTTTTGAAAAAAAGGAAATTGCTGACTGAATTTTACTCTTGGGCTGTTGGAATCGCAATGATGCTATGTCTTAAACGTCCCTAGTATTTTTTTTTCTTCAGCCAATTGCAGATCTTTCAGGAATCACATGTCAGACGCCAATATGTCAAACGCCCCCTTCTCTTTTACTATTGGTGGGCAATGAATTATTTTGCAACCCCAATTGGTTCCTTCATGTGAAGGATTGCTTTTATTGCTCATTGTCTAATGAATGACGCTCCATAACCATTATAATTATAATATTAATTGTAAATTAATATCATCAATCCTAATGGTTGTCAGTTACCAATATGTCAAACACCTCCTTGCTGTTTTACTATTGGTTGACGTTGTTTTGTTTACAGTTTTGATTGGTTCCTTCCTATGACAACTATCTTCTCATTGGCCAACATCATTCTAATTAGTGAATATCAAAAAAAAAGAAGCGGTATAGTAAAGCGTTTCTTTGGTGTTGAGTCATTTGCTTGCACTATGGTTGATCGCGAGTTTTTCCGTAATATGCATGAACAAATAAGCAGGAACGCGGAAGGGGATGAATTAATTAATCAAGCATGTAGTATGACAGACGAAGATTTTTTAATAACATGCGTGCACAAATAAGCATGCACTTGGAAGGTGTAGATTTAATAAACGAAGCTTACGAAGCCTACCACAATCAAGGGGATGATGATAACATACATGCGCAGATAAGCATGGACGCGGAAGGTGATGATTTAATAAATGAAGCTTACGAAGCCTACAACAATCAACGGGGTTGCGCCAATCTCTTTCGCTTCCACTTAGAACCTTTTGTGTATCGAGAGTCGCCAGCATTGGGGGTTATTGAACGAGTTTTTAACGTGAGATTGGACCAAGCGTATCTCCCAAACAGTCGAGACGAACTCATTACTTCTCTTATTCAAGCTTTAATGCCTTTGACCAGATGTTGGAACGTCAAGACATTGAAGATCGTGATCGTATTTATTTTCAACTGTCCTTCAATCGCTTGCCTCAAGATTTTGATGGCTGGGGGTTGACGGCTGGTGCCTGGCGACGTCAAACAGCTCATACCGAAGAAATCCTAAATAATATGGCTGATAGACTTAATTCAAACCAGCAGTTTGACTACAAAGACACATTCACACTGGCCCTCGTCCACGTAAAGGGTTTCAACTTTGGCAAACGCAAAAGCTGTTTTGTGCCTGGCAAAATTTCATTCTACCGACTTAGAGCTATGAAGAAATGTATCATTCGAATACCTCAAAACATGGGAGACAACTTATGCTGTGCCCTCGCAATCATTGTGGCTAAGGTGAGAAATGTGTGTTATTTTTTGTGTGTGTTCTCGACCGATTACAATGTGCAAATCTTCTAGTTATTAGAGTTTATTTAAGCGGTTTCTTTTTCTAAAGTTGTTGTAGGAAGGTATGGTAATTTAAACACTCAAACCAGAAAAATAGAATGAAAAAACAAAGAAACTAATTAATTGATCATTTTAAATGTTTTATAATGTGCCTGTAAGTATGCGCGTGCTTTAAGATGCAGTCCTGAAGAACTAACTAATGAATAACACAGGGTTGACAATAAAGATTGTAAATTTCGTCCTAAGCTTTTTATTTTTTCCTGTAAACAGCTATTGACAGACTAATTAATCTTTTAAGTGGTTAATCAAAATTTGTGAGTAAAGTCTGCGTGTTGAAGTGAATGTGTTTGTGTTGTTTTTGTTTTACGTTTGTGTATATGTTTTTCTTAAACGAAAGGTTGACAATAATGTTTCGTCAGGAAAAGATACACCCTATCCATAAAATGTGTAAAGTTTGTCTTTCCCATAAACAAAGATTGCCAGACCTTTTTTTAAAAATCTTTTAAATGGTTAATCAAAATTCGTCAGTTAAGGCTGCTTATTGAGGTGGTTTGTTTGTGTCGTTTTTCTTTTACGTGTCAAATATCAGGACTTAAACTTAACCTACTCAAAGCGATTTTATTTAAAACAAACACCTTCTAACTGTTTAACTAGTGATTAAAAACTGAATCGTTCATTTTCTTTTCATATCCGAAAGCCGATTCAAAAGTATTGCCTGTTTTACAAAACTCTGAACCTGACAATAAATAAATTTTGTTTGAGTTTTAAGAGCGTAGTATTCAGGATTGATTCTATTCTTTTGTCCATGTCCAGGGTCTACACAATGCAAACAACATCAATCAACGCCAATTTTACTACCGTCATCCTGAACGACGAAGGAATGGTGCTATTCTTTTACATCACGAAGCAGATGTTCCCATTGGTCCACCATGCGGCCCTGACGCGTCTTTGCTACTATTCGTTGTTGCCCCACCTGTTTCAAGATCCTGGTCACCAATAACCCTCGAAACCATGAACAACATGTCTGTGGTCAAGCCAAGTGCCCCTCTTGCTTAGTTTTAAATTATCATCAATGTTATGTACAAACTTACAGTCAGATCAAAGACAAGAAAGCTAGAGATAAGCAGCGGAGACACAACCAGGGTCAGCATCGCCATAACTGTCCAACATCTCAAGACAATAACGCAAATGATAGCGAAAATGACGACGATCAGTACCACATCTTTTTTGATATTGAAGCCATGCAGGTCGACCGTCAACATGTGCCTAATCTTCTAGTGGCTGAAACAGACCAAAGTGATAATCCCCTTATCTTCCAAGGGAACCCATGCGTTGACAACTTTGTTCACTGGCTAGATTCTCTCCTGGATGAAAATGATGATGATGATAGTAATGACTCGGAGGGTGAGAACATTGACAATGAATCCAACTCCAAGAAGAAGTCTCGTATCACAGTTATTGCCCACAATTTCCAAGGGTACGACAGCTATCCAGTGATAAGGTGCTACTTGGCTCAGAAACGTCAAATCAACCAAATTCGCAATGGTGGTAAGGTGCTCGAACTGCAAGTTGGATGCATTCGCTTTATTGACTCTCTCTTTTTTCAACATGCCTCTCTCTACTTTTCCCAAGACGTTTGGGCTGACAGAACTGCGCAAGGGGTTCTTCCGTCACTTCTTTAACACTCCTGAGAATCAAGACTATATCGGTCCATTGCCTGGACGTGAACTGTACGGTCCGGACAGTATGTCCACCTCAAAGTGTGCTGAGTTTAACCGCTGGTATGAGCAACAGTTAGAACGTCAACGCACCGCTGACTATCGCTTTAACTTACAAGAAGAACTTATTGCCTACTGCTGCTCTGATGTTCGACTCCTTAAGGAAGGTTGCCTGTGCTTCATGTCAGATTTCCAAGATTTAGCACACTTTAACCCCTCATTAAAACAACCATTGCCTCGGCCTGCAGTTGGGATCTACGCCGCAACCGTCTTGAACCAAACACCATTGCCTCGGAACCGCTCACAGGATGGGGGCACTCTACAAATCACTCTCAAGTTGCCATTGGGTGGCTCCTCTGGGAGGAAAACCGTCAAGGCATTAACATCCAACATGCGCGCATGAAGGCGAGTACAAAGTCCCTGGAACACGGTACACCGTGGACGGTTATCATGCACCCAGTCGTACTATCTATGAGTTTTACAGATGCTTTTTTCATGTTTGTGTTAGCTGCTATAAAGACCGCTACACCAACCTTTAAAACCTCCTGGACCGAATGATGGACGACGCATATCGTACCACCATCACTCGTGCCCAGGCCCTACGTGACAAAGGTTACACGGTCAAAACAACGTGGGATGTGAGTGGCAGCAACAGCGTAAAACAAACCCTGCTATCTGTGCTTTTCTCAACAACCAGAATATCCAAGACCCATTCAACCCTCGCAATGCATTCAGTGGTCGTACATGCTGTTCGCCTCCATTACAGGGTTCAACCAGGGGAAAAGATCAACTACTATGACTACACAAGTCTGTATCCTCGGGTAAATAAAAATTGTCACTACCCAATTGGCCATTCTGCCTTTATCTATATGCCCGCCTCCAATGATCTCACACCCTACTTTGGTTTAGCTAAAGTCACTATTCTACCACCTGAAGGACTCTTCCACCTGTTCTACCCGTTTGACTGGATGGTAAATTAACCTTTCAACTTTGTCGGTAGTGCACAGAACACCAAATCAGCGATCCACTGACTTCTAAAAGCTACAAATGCTCTCACAGCAACACTGAATGACAACTGTTGAGTACATGGTGTACGCCGGAGATTCACAAGGCTGTGCAGTTAAGTTACACCATCGTCAAGGTGCATAAGGTATGGCACTTTAATCAGAGTCATTATAGCCTTTTCGTGATTATGCCAATACTTGGTTAAAGATTAAAGAAGAAGCCAACGGCTGGCCAGCCAACTGCACTACCCCTGATCAACATGAGCAGTAACTTGCCAATTACACTGCACAGGAAGGTATTGTGCTCAACCTGAACATGTTGTGCATAACCCGGGGCAACGATCCCTTGCCAAGTTGATGCTGAATTCAATGTGGGGTAAGTTTGGACAACGCATGACAAGACCCAGCACAAGGAATTCACCCGTGCCCAAGACTTTCACGAATTTTTGGCCAAAGAAGGGAATAACATTTCGTACGTTAGCTACCTAACCGAAGAATCCGTGGAGGTTCATTATAAGAAAAAAGATCATTTCGAGGATGTTCAACCAAACTTGAACATTTTCATTGCTTGTTTTACTACATGCTGGGCAAGGCTACGCTTGTACGAAGCACTAGAACTCCTCCAACAACGTGTTCTCTACTTTGATACGGACTCTATTGTGTTTTTAGAAACCGCTGGTCAACCCAACCCCCAACTTGGTCCTTATCTTGTCCAATTCAAAGACGAATTACCCGAAGGCGATTATATTGAAGATTTCTCCACCGCTTGGCCAAAAAATTATGGATACATTACTGCTTCTGGTAAGGTCACATGCAAAGTTCGAGGCTTTTCATTTAAGTGCGAAGGAAGCAGACAGCTCAACTACCATGTACTGAAATCCAATGTTTTGGATGAGGTGACTGCTCCCCTTGACTAATCACGAACTACTCGTGTCACTGAAGCAGCCAAGATTGTTTGCCACCCCAAGACCTATGAGCTCACCACTCAACCTTGGCATAAAGACTATCGTTTAGTGTTTAACAAGCGGGTTCTGGATCCTGACACTCTTATCAGTTATCCCAATGGCTACAGACGTGTAACCACGTCTTAAATGTAAGAATGAACATTGAACACTTAAATCAAACATAGTTTTTTTTAAAATTGTGTATATCGTCGTTTTTTTCAATGGTAGTAGTAGTAAATGGTTGTGCTTTCACTTTTTTTTTCGTCGTAATCACAGCCTTCGAAAAGTTATTAAAACAAGGTTTTTGACCAGAAATGAAACATAACAAGACTCAGTGTTAGTTTGAACTAAAGCTTTTATTAATATAACGTTACATGCAAAAGTCGTTATGGTTTTTTTTTGTTTCCTTTTATATAGTTCCTTATGACGCTGATACCCCACCATTATTACTCTCTTTGACCAATCGAAGCATCTCAGTCCTCAGAGTTTCGGCTCACACTTGATGTATCCTCAGTTGACAACACATTAACTGTATGTTGCGTCCGTCGATCAGATCACCATAGGTTTTTCCTATCAATTCAGTCATACATGTAGCTTCATTTTCCATGCGCGATGCTGCTACTTATAGTTAGGTTGAAAACAGTTTTTTCATCATTTTGGGATCCGTTTGATAGACGTCATCTACTATATGAAACGGTGGTGCAACCTCGTAATGAACGGCTTTAGCATCATCGCTTGGTCGCACAAACACTTTTATTGACCCTTTATTTCTTCTTTTTCGCTTCAAGGGTTTTGAGGGTAAATCGAGATCCAGAGTCCTGTTCTCACCCATCGCACTTGCAAAAATGAACTTTCGTCTGGTTGAGTTGCTTTATCAATCGTTCTGTTCAAGGCATTCCTCGTTTTAGGTCATTCTGACTTTATTTGGCATTATAGCGTCATTGTTTATGATCACCCCACCCCCAACCCTTTCGATTGACACCACCACCCCTCCCGTAATGTTCCTCATTGCATGAATAACCCCGCCCACTAGCAAATAGGATTAGTTTTCAAACCGGTTTTTCTAGTCCCTATCGCTTATAAACTGGCTTTTCCGGTTTTCAATTCGAGTCTATATAAGTGCGCTAGGGCAAAGGAAGTTAGCACAAAACCTAGCAATCACACGGTGCCTTGCTATTCAGGCATTGAAACCACACAAAACAGAACTTAGCTCCAGAAATTATAATTCCCAACATGCATTCCAGTTGGATTTTAGTTTGGTGAGCTGTTCTTTACCGAAAACAAGCAACTTTGTTTTCAAAAAAGTTGATTCCAGTAGTGCCCGCCGCCAATTTAGGAGTTAAAAAGTGACATCTAAATACTCCCTATGTTTACAGTCACGTGATAACAAATTAACAAAAATTAGTCATTTTCAAACATATAACAGTTCATGTATTCATGTGCCAAATGTCCGTTTGATACGATTAATCTCCGATTTTTGGTGAATTTTTCTTTGTTTTATAACATTCTAGTCTGAAACAGTACTAAACCCATGCCTTAATGTACCTGAGTACACTTAAGAGTCTTTAACCTTTGTGTACAGGGCTTCTTGTTGTTGTTTAAGTTACCTGTTTACTGCTTCTAGCTCCGCTTCAAGAATAATCTGTGTCATTTGGGATTTGTTCTTTTGCAAACCCTTCATTCAGCTTTTAGTCTTTCCTTTCGTTGTATTCTTGCACCAGTTCTTGGACCGTGGGTCGCGCAAATTTCCATTGGATGCAAAAAAACCTATCTTGGTTTTGCTTAAATAATGATTTTTGGGCCATTAGATTGTAAGCCATCCTTGAAATGACAGCCCCACATCCTGTCCGGTTCATTAAGGTCTCGGTCGCCTCTCCTGCAAGAAATATTTAAATTTTGTTATAAAACAACCTCCGTGAACCTCTTGCGCTGATTGATCGAACACCATGTCAGTATCAGAGTATATAGACACGCTTTTAACGTCACACAACAACATTGAATCAGCTGCCAGCTGCCTTTTTTTTTGCACTTGCAAAAACTTTTTTTTCTTAGAAACATGTCAAACAGTAAAAACATACAAAATCTGAGTAGAAAAGAAAATGAGCCTGGTAACAAAGTTACTGGAGAACCTGAAGAGAAAATCGCGGTTTGCTGCCTGAGCTCGGCGAACTTTTGCAGCAAACCCAAGCAAAAAATACAAAGTATTTTCAATTGTTGAAGGTAATAAACTGTTCGAACTATCTGAGTTCTAATATTATTCAGACATATTAAACGTGAGTAATATTTGAAGAATAGTGTTTATGAGTTAAAAAATTCGTACATAAATTTTCAAAACAGTGCATTTCAGAGCAGACTACGTACCATAGAAAATCTTAAATTTGATAAGGTTATATATTTATTAGAATTTTTCTACTTTTTATCTTGAGAGTGGAGAAAAGAACGTGGAAATGTTAAGAGTTTCCCTGAAATGAGTTACAAAGAACTTGATAAGCGCTGCAGATATATAGAGGCACGAAACAAGAACTGGGAAAATTATGGCAGGTCGTCACTTCTCTGCATCCGAAACGCTGTTGAATGCTATTTGAATGACCCACCTCACTCAAGAGGTATTCAAATAGTAAAAAATCCCGCTTTCATCCTGTCTAACAAAGTCGTTGATGCAGAGCTCAAGGTCCTAAAACATTTAGGTCAACAATCCGCTCAACACAAGCCCGTAATTTAGCATGGCGATCTACTCAAGTTGAAAGCAAGCAATGCTATCTGCTCAGAAATGTCTGGCTTCACACATCTCTATACTGGTGTAAAATAAGACGAGAAGGCCAGAGGAGCCTGAAAAAGAAAAGCTTTGAGTTTTGGACCGATGCTAAATTTAAAAAAATGATTTGTTTTTCTTCTAAACCGAAAGCATGCCTAAACACGAGTTCTTTTAGAGACGAGTTTCCTTCGTATTTTTTCCCTGACCCAAATTGAAGGCTATTACGTAACGACGTTCAAGCTACCGAGTATAAACTTCTTTTTTGTTATTTCTCCAGGGGTGAGGTGAATTTTGGCGTTTTGATTGCCAAACTTTCAAGTTTTGTAACTTTTTCCTCGATTCGAGACATTTAAAATTCAAATTTCACGCTCACAATAGATGTTAGTAAGTTCCTTTGGCTTGAAACATTCTCATTAGAAAGAAAGAACTGCTGCAAGTACTACAACATACTTTTGAAATAGTTTTATTAATTTTAATTTAATACAACGCTTACAGCAGTTTCATGGTTTGACTAAGGCTTTAAAGGTTGCTTTTTAAAATCTAAAAGATAGACATCATGAAAACCTTTTATATCTCTAAACCGAAGCTGCAGCTTGGTAATCATTGGACTCCAAAGGCTGTCGTTCCATGACATAATCAAGGAAAAGCATTGTTCAGGAACAGTTGAAGAAACGTCTAGGTTCATTTGCCTCCGCTAAAGAAGCCTGCTGTCTCTCTGGAAGATTTTTTCCGCAACAGAGTGTTAGTCTGCTTTTAAGGGCGGTTGCTCCTGTTTACAAGTTGGAAAAAGTTACACTCAGTTATCTGCTATTGGACCAGAGCCTTTATAGCCTCTGGGTTTGTTAGTTCTAATTAGGGGTTTTTTGCTAGTTAATTGCTTATGTATTGACGTTTACAAGAACTCAATTAAGTGTGCTTGAAAATGAGTGTCCAAGCGATTTTTGATGGAAATCATTTATTTCCTAACTTGTTATATGTGACCCTCCATGGGAAAACGCGTCTTATCGAAAAAAGCGTTTTTTAGGCGTTTGAGGTCACTTAGAAACCCTTTGGAAACCCGGTTTCTTAGGGTTTGAGGCGCTTTGGAAACCCTTTTGAAACCCTTTGGAAGCCCCATTGAGGCGCTTTAGAAACCCTTTGAAAACTCTTTGAGGCGTTTTCGAAACCCTTTGGAAACCCTTTGGAAACCTTTGAGAAATGCTTTGTGATTAATCAGATACCCTTTTGCGTCGCCGCTTCAACGCGCAGTAAAATAATAATTATTGATTCACAGGTCCGTTCGACTTGCCGAAATGAAGAGATTAATATAGAACATGTAAGAAAAAGAATAACCCTTTCCGCCAGTTTTATAAAGTTTATTACCTGTAAAACTAGGGCTGTTGCTTTTTCATTTTCATCTTCAATATTCGATTGTTGCTCCAAAACATATTTGCCATAAATGATTTCGGAAATTTGAAACGTAAACAAACCAATGTTTCATTTTGTTTGCTGAACACCACATGCGATAATATTTTCTTGCTCTGCTGTTCAAATATTTTCCGCTAAAACGCAAAACTGTAACAGAGTTCTGAACGAATTTTTTCACGACCTTCACGAACTTTCACTCCGCATTGAGTGTTTAAACAAACCAAATCACGGCGCCGACAGAGGTATATAGTTTCTTCGAATCTCACGCATTAAAACATAGCTCGTCTCAGAAAAACAATACATAATTGGTTTTCGCTTTTCTGCTTTCCTTAGGTTTTTTTAAATTGAAACAAGGGCTGTGATTTGTTTACTGCGATATTTTTATTTCTATTCAAATGTCAGCAGCTTTTTATTTCTGCTTGGAATGAAAATAAACCAAAGTCACAGCAGCAAGACCGTCACGCATGAACCAAAATAAAGTTAAAATAATACTTTCGAATTCGAAAGCATTATAGTACACGCTTTTTTATAAGAACAACTTTATACGAACAACAAGGCATAGGTTGGCCAGAATTTAAGAACAGTTTCAGAACAAGCTGAGGCTCGGATTGGACTGTTTAGTTTTTTTTTAACTCTCCTAAGCTTGGATTCTTAACCTGAACAATAAGAAAAACTATACCGTATATGAACAAGTAGCCGCTCAAGGTCTTCAAAAGATTAAATGAGCTGTAGTTTTCAAATTTCTTAAATAACGCGAGAAACCATAATCTTTGGAATAAAGATTATTCTGACTTTATTTAGAATATAAAAACCTTTTCGATTTTTTATATAACGCTTTAAATGGTCATCTTTCCTTGTCTGTGCATACTATAAACTCGCCATTCTCGTCACACTTGGCAGATCACTGTCATGACTGCCCTCCCGTTAAAGGTCTTCAAAAAACTTAATGGGCGGCAGTTTTTAACTTTCTAAAATAACTCGAGAAATCATAATCTTCGGGAATAAAGACTACTCTAACTTCAATTTTTGCAGTGAGTCGTGGTATACTCTTCCCTGCTAGACACCAAGACTGCGTCTGCCAATATTTTCTGCCTTCTGCTGACACAACAGTTTTGCAGTATAACATTAGATTTTGGGTTTTTGTCTATTTTCTGTTTTAGTCAGTTCCATTGTCGAGTGCGAATGCGCGCTCTATATTCTGTTTATGTATAATTATATATATGAGTTATCCATTCATCAACAATGAGTTCCCTCAATCTTCCAGAGGAGTTTACAAAGTTATCTAAGCCGAGAGAAGCTGAAAGAAACAGTTACCATCTGGTCGGATGTCTACTCATGACAAACTGTAATTTGCTTATAAACTAAGGGGCGTCAATTAGCTTCCATTCATGCAAAGCATTTCTTAAGCAACCTCTAACTGAACAACGAGCAATGTCAACTCACTTAATTTCGTATTTTCTTCAAAATTCCGGATTTAGTTCATTGCAGTATGGGGTTGATTCACCTAGACATTCAATATCTAAAGCATGGCAAATTAAGATTAGGTAAAAGCAAACATGCAATTTTTTCCTTCACATATTCACAAAATTAAAGGAAAGGACTACACCTTTAAAATCATCCTGGTCTAGTCAATGATTTCTCACCGTAGAGGTGACTGGCTGATTAAGAGGACTCTATCTCCAACGCCCACTATTTCCACAGGCAAAGCAGGTGCCCGGAGTAGTTTTCTGGAATGAATATGGTCTTGTATCTGAGGACCCTCTTGAAATTACTGTGGGGATGAGGGATTACTGGGATGCTTCTGTGGCTTGACAATAATCTGTTACTAGATATTCTTCGGATATTTCTGGTTGCTCTAGCTTCAGCTTTATAAATCTTTTCATCATCTGAATTTTTTGCGAGATCATGTTGCTTACGCTCTTTAACCGTGTTCCAACCATTCTTGGACTTATCTGCAAAATAAATAAGTTTTTGTCATTCTTTAACAAAATTAATACCTTTTCTAAGTCTTGTTGAGCTTCATGGACATCGTTTGCTTGCAAGCTTTCTTTTGTGTCTTCTAAAGAATCTAACATCTTTGTTGTTGCTTTGTATTGGTCTTTGTTTCTCTTCTTTTTGAAAACGAGTTGCTGAACTAAAAGTTGTTGGTTGCTTTGCTGGATAACTTCATAAACGCTCGATTCATCGATAGCCAGAGATAAACGATAAACTGCAAAGAATATTTCAAGTGGACCGAACCAAACAAAGTCACTCAAAGATCGGCCGCAGCTGGCTTTTTATCCACCGACAGCACAGTATCAACACCAACGCGACTTTTGGTCTGCTGGCCTCCTGTCAAATTTAAGGTCAACTACCACAATCAAGAAAGGGTGGGAAGTTTCGCGTTGATCCCGGAGACAGTTGCGCGATAGCTGTTGAATGAGACTCTTGGTTTCAAACTATTTTCAAATGATAAACCCACCTTGATCGGCCACAGGTGGCCTTTGATCCATCGACAGCTCAGTATCAACTCCAACTCGATTTTAGGTCTGCGGGCCTCCTGTCAAAATAACTCTTGGTCCGATACAAGATCAATTGCGACTTGACTTTCACTCTGCTGACCTCCTATCAAAATAAAGGACAAATACTACAATCAAGAAAGGGTCGGAAATTGTGCATTAGTCACGGAGACAGTTGCATAATTGCTGTTGAAAGAGACTCGAGGTTTTAAGGGATTTTCAAATGATAAACTCGCCAAGATCGGCCACAGGTGGCCTTTGAGTAGAGTTGCTTAAGATCGGCTGCCTAATGGTCACAAAAACTCA
Organism: Hydrozoanthus sils; assembly: GCA_027575215.2. Lineage (NCBI taxonomy): Eukaryota > Metazoa > Cnidaria > Anthozoa > Zoantharia > Hydrozoanthidae > Hydrozoanthus > Hydrozoanthus sils. Next base: position 21,932 of record JAOBRD020534812.1, on the reverse strand, counting down.
CCCTTTCAGTTCTTGCTGTTTTCAAGAAGGCGATGGGAAGAGAAACATTGAATTTAGCTTTCGTTTCTTTATTGAAATGATTCGAATATAGCTGTCAAATTATTTTCTCTTCCATTTGCCTCGCAACAATTTCTGCTAGCTCTGCAGGTGTGTAGTATTTGAACGCGAAGCAGTGCCTCAACCACTGTTCATTCATAGCAACTTCTCCATTTCGGCTGGGTAGCCAGCCAAGGTTATGAGCGGCTCAGCCTCCATTTTTACCATTAATGTCCAGTGCCTCCTTCCCATAGTCTGCACTGCTGTTCGACGTCATGGTTGAGGCAATAAGCCGCATTCACAAACAGAATGACCTTTCTGCCCTCTCGATCAGCTCCCTGGTTTTTGGGGCAGTTTGACCAATGTGTGTGCCCACCAGGTCTGGTCACTGGACACTGATGAGCGAGGGCTTCTCGATTATTTCTAGTTCGTACAGAATTCCTATCAATTAAAGTTACAGTTACACAAGGTTATACAATTATAAACTGCTAAAATAGTGTACAACCTTTGTTTTTAGTAGAATGAGTTTTGATGGACAGTTATAAACCGAAGGCGTTCAATTCTCACGGACTTCGTGTGTAGCGTCAAAGTTATAACGCTCGAATAGATCGACTTTCAAAACAATTTATATGACCTATCGTCTAATTCTATGGTTGTTCCATAATAGCATTTAAGTAAGCTGCACTTCATTATTCTCTAGTTTCGTTTGTGATTTTATACTGTATATGTTCGACAGATGTTTTCATTCTTATTGGTAGACATTTCTTTTGCGATCCAATGTTTACTTTTTCAACCGTCTAGACTAATAAATGTAAGTCGCGTCGCGTCCACTCTAGCTTGCAGTCAGTTCAATAACAAACAACTTTTTATTGTCTATGAGCCGTCCTGCAGGAATCCCAGGCGAAAGATAATTATCTATATAGTATGTGATCGTTTATAAAAAAGATTAGGGAAGTTAGTAATGTAACTCACGATAATTACAATTGATAATTTAAACAAAGCCTTCCATCGTGACTTACCGCAACTTGTCATGTATAAATCTTGTGGACATCAGTGTTTCTTCTCTAACGCTGGCGCCATCCTAGTTTGGTTAACATTCTTTATGTCGCTGTTCAAATCTGATGTTTTTATTGTTTTCATGAGTAGTCGTTTCTTTTGCGATCCAATCTTTCTACCTCTAGACCGACCAAACTCGTTTGTCGTCGCGTTCGCATGCAGTCAGTTCTAACAAACAAACTTTTCATTTCTTTAAGCCGTACAATCATATTTGTTCTTTGTGACCGTTTATAAAGAAAGACTAGGAAAGCTATAAAAACGACACAGGATAAATGGATACAGTTTATTCGTTTGAAAATTTAAACAAAACCTTTGAACGTGACCTTACTGCGTATAAATCATGTTTCTTTGAACACTGGCGCCATTTTAGCGCGGTTTTCGCGGTTCGTGTAACCCGAGTTCATTATGCTTGAAACTGTAGTGTTGTAGGGCGCACTATAGAGCATAAATTGGGGTATTTCGAGAGCAATAATTATGTATGAAATTGGGCTGCACAAATCCAGCGATGTTAAAGCAAGTCTGTGGTACAACACTGTGGGGGGAATGAAAATTTCGTCTCCCTGAGCTACCGTTTATTAACGAAAACATTGTTTTTCTGTCCACGCTTATATTTTTGTACTATTTTGTATAGTGGTGATATTTCGTTATTAAGTCCTACAACCCTTTCATTATTTTGTTTAAGGGTGTAATGGAGCTCTTCCATCGAGAAATGTTCCATGTAAATTTGCGGTAGATGGCGTTCAGACGCGTTTTCAATGTCAAGGTCCTCACTTTCCCTGCTGGCTGTTTGAGCCTGTTGGTCTTCTAAGACTCTTATAGGAGCTAAAAGTCTGTTAAGAGCAGGGGATATCTTTTGCCCTTTATCAGCGAGTACAACATTCTATAATATGAGCGGCTTCTTCCAGTCTTCAGTAATGACACGGGTGTGTGGGCCCATAAAGTGTGCTGACACTGAGAGAAGGGGGAAGAAAATAAATTCCTTTGGACTTCCAATAGCATTGGCGTTGGCGTTCACAAGGCATTTGATTCCTTTAGTTGTACATTTATCAACGTCAAAGAGTATCTTTTGAGCAGCATTAGCTCGCTTATCAATATCAAATATTGGTAGAAGATTGTTTGGAGCTGACATGTTGGTGCAAAGACTTTCAACGAAATGCGCTATCTGCTTTGAGGCGAAGTGTATTATAATAGTAGGACAATCATGTGTAAGGCTTTTATGTCTATTCTTTGTTGTTTTATCCTTAAGTTGTAAGTGAGACAATAAAATGTATAAAGCTAAGCTGAGTTGGTATCAAAATGAAGCTTTACCTTTCTAACTTTCCCATTCGGAAAGCCGTTTTGCTACATGTATTCGTTTTGACACTAGGCCTCTACAAAATCTCTCTTCTCAGCCAGACCCATTTATACCAAGCAGCCTCTGCGGGTCACGACGCCGCACACAACGAACTTGACGGGAGGTCGAAAAGAGGCGATGAATTCCCAGTGTAGATGACTCCCTTGAGAGCAAGGGTCTTTTAAAATATCACCGCTGAGAAGTAAGAGGCTAGACTAACTAAATTGCTGATGTAAGGCTTTGATGTTTGAACTAAAGAGTTACCCCATATAAATAAAAGTATGTATAGGGAATTTTTAAAAAAATAACGATGCCAAAACTGTGTTTTTTAAAAAATATAAAACTTGGGATGCATCCCAAGACGTACTTTATTAGAAGACAGACAGTAGTAGTGTAGTCATAATATTCAATCTTTTCCCTGGTTTTAGTGTAATGGAGGCGTACAGCGATAGCACCCTCTCTTCAATGCAACTTGGACAAAAACAGTTTTTGCATTCATCTTCTGAGTAATAGTCATAGAACTCAGTCGCTAGTTTGCCTTCAGAAATATGGATGAACATTGCTCCATGAATTGGAACTCCCTTTTCGCCAAACCAGTCACATTGAGGCTCGTACAGTTTTTGAAAAAAAAATTTCATGTATTCAACTGCTATTATAACATGTCCTGGCTGCAATTTTTGAAAAATATCTTGGAACTTGCGCCCCTGGTACACTTACCGAGCTAAATGTGATATGTATATTGACAAATTACTTTGAATTTTTTCAAGCTGTCCGTTAAGTTCTTTTAGTACTTTTAGTTCTTCGCTACGTTCAAGATTGCTTATCAGTGGGCTTATGTCTTCAAATAATTACCATCCTTCTTTACAAAAATGACAGGATACTGGATGGTTGTCACAGTTTGTAGATCATGTACCAATCCATGCATTGGGTTGCACACCAATTGTCAAGTTGCATTTTTTTCGGAAGTTCTGCTCTGAGTTAAACTTTAAACTGTTTTACTCGCTTTGTATTTCTTGTTTCACATGATGTATCAAACTCTACAATAGGCCTTTTGCAGCAAGTGATTACATGGTACAAGGCACAACTAGAAGACGTGATTTTTCTTTGTTTGTGGACTCTGTGACACTTCTTTGCCGACCAGATAATCATTACATGTACCAGTCTCCTGCAATATCAGCTGCAAATGTAACAGTAGCACAATGGACAACTAGTTTACTGTTGTTACAGCAAGTGCTCCCGCTGAATTACTAAGTCTGACGGGGTGCTGTCAAACTTTTCTGTGCGCTTTCTCACACTTGCAAGCAAACAATTGCAAGTATTCACGTATACGTCTCAACAGTACAGTTTTTTCATTTAAATTTCAGCTTCATTGATGTACAAATATGATATGCAAAGGATTATTGTAGAAGTCGAAAAGGTTAGAAATTTTTTTAGCATGAAATACCAAAACAAGAATTTCAAACTGTTTTTAAAACGCTTTTGTAAATTAAAAGCAAGTAGTTTCCTCCTGCTCACCTTTGACTCCAGACCAAACCTTAGCCTAGGAGAAAACCACCCCATTCTAAACTAAAATCCCATCTAAGCGAACAATAAAGTATGACATAAGATGCATGGGGGTAAATTGCAGTGTGCTCTGTAACCGACACACCTACTGAAGAATAGAACAAAGTTAGTTCTTTTGGTATGGGGTACTTGTGTGCAAAAATGAAAAATTTTGAACAAAATTTGTAATTAGGGGACCCGTAGGGGAATCGAACTAGTGACATCTTTTACCCAAAGCTCGAATCAATTCCATTAGACCACAAAAACAATACAACTGTGTTTGCTAACACCGAGGCAATAAACACATTACAGTGAAAACTTATCTGAAAACCGAGGCCTTTTTGCAAAGATTTCGGGCTGGAACTGCTTGCTCGTATCTGTCTCAAAACTGCTGTCTGAAATTTTTTTTTATACATTTTATTTACTTAACATTTTGTTGTACACATTGTTCATGTAATTACATTTGTTGTACATATGATTACAATGATAAAAGAAATAGTTTGTAGCACTATTATGGACACTATTACATTGAACGAAAATAAAATAAAATAAAACTAAAGTATTTAGGAGGAAATTGTTTTCTTTATACGCCTTGCAACCAAATTAAAATTTTGTCCCATTTATCATTAAAGCTTTTCAAAGCTCCTCTCCTTTGTGCTATGTTTAATTCAGTTTCTAAAGTTCTTCTGATGGCTGATTCAAAATTACGGAAATTTGGCTTAACTTTTTGGTTTCTACAAGAGAAGATTACTTGCTTTCCGATAGTAATTACATGATTATTTCGACGTTTTTACAGTTTAAGATGCTCAATATGTTCATTTCGACAAAAGATACATTATGTAGAAGTAGGTTTAGTTCTTTCAACCGTTTGATAACCTCTATCCAGAATAGGTTTGAGTGTTCACAGGAGAAGAGCAGATGTTCAACTGTTTCTTCATTCTTGTTCCAAAAAGTGCATTTAGATGTGTCTATTATCTTCATTTTGAACAGTAAAGTTTCTGTCATTTAATAATTTTTTCTAAGTTGATCTTTACTTTATTTTCCTCGTCATAAGTGAAACAGATACCCAATATTTTAATGGGTTTATTGATATTCTTGCACCCAAGATGCATGCTTCAGTTTTATTGCTGTTCATCTTAATCCTGATAGCTCTTCAAACTATGTTAGAGTGTTCAGTAGATGATCATATGAGCTTTTATTTGTTAAAAAGACAGTAAGATCATCAGCGAAGATTGTTAGTTATGTTTCGACTTCTCCTGTTGTAATTCCCTTAATGTTTTGATTACTTCGAATATGTACAGCTAAGACTTCCAACACCAGAATGAACAAGTATGCAGACAACGGATCACCCTTTCTTACTCCTCTTTGAGTATCAATAACGCAACTGCTCATACCGCAGTAGAATGTCTTTATCCATTCAATAAAAGATGGCCCAAAACCAAAACGCTCTAGTGCCTCGAAAGTAAAATTCCAGTTAACAGAGTCAAAAGCTTTTTCAAAGTCAATAACTACAAGCAGTCCATGGGTATTTTTGTGTTTTGTGAAATTAATGATATCCTCAATTGATCTTAATGCATCGAAAGTTGACCGGTCTTTAACATAGAACATTGGTTAAAGTGAATTACGCTGTCTAGGACTTTTTCAACACGCCTCGCTAATGATTTTAATCCAATTTTTGCGTCCACGTTAATGAGAGATATCGGTCTCCAGTTGGGTATACATCTTTTATCTTTTTCTTTCTTTTCAATCAATTTAATCAAGGCTTAACGTGGTGAAATTGAAAGTTTGCCATGTAAGTAAGAATAATTGAGGCAATCCACTAATTGTTTTCCTAAAAGAGGCCAAAGGCATCCATAGAATTCTGATGTGAGACCATCATTGCCGGGAGGTTTGTTATTTTTAAAAGATTCTAAAGATTGGTAACATTCTTCAACAGTTAGCTCACTTCGCAACTGTCCCTTTCACTGTCATTTAATGTTGGTATGTCTTTATTTTTGATAAATATGTTATCTTTTGGTTGCTGAAAGTGTTTTTCTTGATAAAAATTGTTATAAAAGTTTTTTAATTTCATAGTTTGTTTTGGATTAGAAGTAAGTTTGTTATGTTTATTGAATATTTTTCGAATGCAATTTTTTCTTATTGTGGTTTTTTAGGTTGAAAATGTATTTTGTGTACTTTTCGCCTTCCTCGTAATATCTAGCTCTAGAGTGTAGAATCGAACCCACAGTAATGTAGTGACAAACTTGTTCGTATTCAGCTTTAAAAATTTCTAATTGTGCTATGTTTTCTTCTGTTGGATTTAAATTAACTTTTTCTTCCGCTTCTTTGACTTTATTTTCAATTTTGATTATGTTATTTCTTCTTTGTTTAGCTTCTGTCATACTATAATTTATTGTTGCTTGTCTTATTTTGTATTTTATTAGATCCCAAAGGTCTTTTATCTTTAACTTTTCGAAATTCTTTTAGCCATTGAGGATACTGTGTGTGTTTATCAAATTAACATAATCAGTGTCAGAGGTTTGAGTGGAATTGAATTTCCAATGAGACGGGCCAGTCTTTTGTTTTTCTATACTACTAAAGCTACGACTTATACAAGAGTGATCAGATTTGACCGAAGGGATAATCTTTGCATCAGATATTTGCTCTTGAAATGCAAATCAACAAATAGCCAGTCAAAATATTCTCACTAACACCTGAAACAAAGAATGTGCAGGGTCACGGTTCATTCAGCATGAAACAAAGTATCTTTGTTCATTCTTTTAAGGTTTGCCGGCTTTCCTCATCAGTCTGTATGTTAACTGTGACCAAACTACTTAGCAGAGGCATGCGATCTTAGCTGTTGCTTGGCAGGCGTTTCTGTTGTAACTGCAGGGGCAACATTAAGAAAAACTTTTAGACATTTATTGGTCCATGCTACAAAGCTGCCCTCTTCCACTACACCAGAATTGGTGGGATTCTTCTTCCATAGCCACCCTTCAGCTCCACTTAGAATCTTTTTTACATGGACTGAACTCCACCCTTCAGTTAAGGTACGGCCATAGACAATTGTTTGTGGGGTAACTACATCTTCCCCAACTTGCATTCCCAAAGCATTCATCAGTTGCACTTTTTTTCCTACAAAACAAAATAATTTGTAAGATGTGACCTGTAAATGAATATTTTTTTAAAAATAATTTGCTACGTCGGCGAGTAGGTAAAACACTAATAAAGAGCAGCTAAAACTTAACAAAACAGTTACAACGGCTGCAAGCTAAGAGGCAAGCTAACATTAATCATACATATTCCAAAATAGCTGGTTAATTACATACTCGTACCTTCTACAACAGATGATTAAATACCCGTCTCAGCAGGATGTACCGTTTCATCAACGAGCAGGAATGAAAGTGCCAACGGCTGTGAGTAAACCCCTACGGCCTTCTTTGAAAATGTTGATACATTTTCACATCATTCTTTCGTTCTTCCATTGCCATTCTTTTATGTGCTACTAACCTTCTCTTATGATTATTGAATCTTTTTCTAAGTGCCCTAGTGGTCGATCAACATACTGTGTGTCACATTTCCTACATGAAATAACATAAACTACATTACTGGAATTACAAATGAAATTATAATTAATAAGAAACGTTTTGTCTGTGTGATTATTTTTTAAATATTCTTCCTAATTTAAGTCTACTGCATACTTGACATCTCTTTGAACCACATTTGCATGTCCCTTGAATAACTTCTCTTGGTCCAGAAGAAAACTTAGCTTGTACCAAATACTGCGATAGACTTTTGGGTATTTAAAAGCCATCATCGGTTCTTCCTTTATTACTTTTCTGCACCACTCAGATGATCTTAGTACTGGCTGTAAATCCCTTGTATGCCACCGATGTTAGGAAGGGCCGGATGGTACGAAACTACGAATGGAATTCTATTGTGGACTTTTTTCTGCTTTTCTCTTAAAGCTTCATTCCTAGAAATTCCTCTCGCCTTTTCAATTTGCTCCATAACAAATCCTTATTTATACCCTCTTTCTACTAAGTAGTCACATAACTCCCGGGTCCTTTTATCAAGATGTTTTTTTAGAACAAATCAAATATATATGCAACTACTTTCAAAAAATAATTAAAACTAGCTAAAATACGAAGTGCAACTTTCGCAGGTTTTTTCATAGATTCGTACAAATTGCTACGGTCTTCACAGGTATTTTGCAGGGTTTCTCCCAGTAGTGTATAAGTTACCAGTTAAGTCTATATCCTCCATTATCCTCTGTAATGCATTGTTTTTTCTGCAGTGATGAATTGATCAAAGTCGCTTTCCAATCTATATGTAAAGATAACACCTTAAGTTTACATACTTATAAATAAGAGCAATTTATTAAGGACAATTTAAATTGAAGCTCAAATCGCCAAAAAATTTAATAACAACATTTGAGCTTTGGCCAAATTTACTGCATTGTTCTTATTAAAAAGAAGGCGTGTAATAGACATTTGTTTCAAAACTCCTGCAAGTTACGTCCACCGATGTTTAAAGTTCAACTTCTAACTAGTGAGTCGCTTCGTTCTTTTTCTTTGTTCACATTTCTTGAACAAGAAAATGTATCGTGTGCACTGCATTGCCGGTAAAAATATCTTATGACATATCGTTTATTCCCCTAAATTCTAGGAAAGAAAACTACAACTCATCATTGACATTCAAATTCAGGAGCCATGAAAGGAGACAGGCAGTTTAGACAGTTAAGCGGCAGGAAGTGAAAGGAAAGAGTTAGCTGCCGTGAGATAGGCGTTTCAGCTACGAAATATGAAGACAGTCCCTGCCTTAACCTTTTTAAGACTATATTTACATGAAAATGAACAGAAACATTTTTTAAGCTGGAGAGACTTATTTAAGCAAGTGCGAATCTAGAAAGTTTCGGAAGGGATGGCTGCGGCCCCTCCCGCCTGAGTACACACACCCGGTCTGGCCGTCGTTGACCTGCAAGTGATTAGAAACAAAATAATTACAATTGGTCATATTGCTCTTGTAAAGCCGTTTCTCACATCATATGTTTAACATAACGGATAATAACACAAACTTTTATTCTATTCATCTTTACTTTAGTTTGCCAACTGAGTGAGCGTGGCGCGTCACAAAGTGATTAAAGTTAAATTGACTGGTCTGCCTCTTACTATTGTCGGTCTGCGACTCCGTGAGCCCAAGAAAAAGACTCTGCATTTGCATTTAACAAAATCCGTTATAAGAAAATCAGTGAAATTTTTTAAAGTTTGATATATTGGCAAGTTTAATTTTCAGGCGATATATAAGCACGTTCCCCCTGAGTTAAAATCTTAAATTTAGAATTTTTGAATGATAATATTCAGTAAGCATTATTGGTTGTGTGGTTATATGTTCCTTATTTGATCTCGTTTCCAGATGAGAGCCAGTTCTTGTTTTCTACTGTTTTGAATTTTTTTAAACTAAAAATAAAACAAGAAGTGAACCGTGCTGCTTTTTAGTGTTATTTATCACAATCTCATTTATCCAGAGTTAAAATCAGATACTGATTTATTCACAGTTACCTTTTTAAGCCGCCTCGCCTACTATATCCTCTGCTATTTTGAGTCTCAGTGATTCGATGTGTCTCTGGTGAAAAAAATAAGTTTTTAACCAGGTTCCTAAATACTTTTGTTGTATAAGGTAAAACGGTGTTAAAATAGTGATAATGGTGACAGGTATTGGGTTTTTGTAATTACAGTAAAATTTGTTGCAATGATTTTGTTAAAAATTGAAGTCATTTCTAACCTTGCTACCTTGCAAAAGTATTTCTTTTAGTTTTAGCCATTGTTAATTTTTGTACATTGCTAATTTGATTCCAAACATCGCCGGACATGTAGTTTTAGTTTTAACGAATCTAACTATTACATGGAAGAAACGAAACTGTACTTTCATTGACTCACGCGGCTTTTGCACATGCAGTGGATTATTATTTTGAAATTTTAGATTTTTTTGAAAATAATAAAAAACTAAAAAAAAATAATTACCTGAGCAAAGTCCAGTGTGCCGTTTCCAGCAAGTAGTTAAGCAGCCATCTGGACATATAACAACAGTTCCATTAACAGTTTTACAAATTTTGCTGATAGTAGCAAGCTAACTTTGATTTTGCAATTCGAAAGATATTTATCTTCACAGTATAACAAATGCTGTTATTGAATGGCGTCATTACTTTGAACACGGTTGGTTTTCCTCGGGCGTCATACTGGCCATATTGGTGCCTTTAAACAAAATAATTGATGATTTCTATTGTTTTGTGTATCATACATGGCCTATCCGTCGTTTTTGGCAATGGGTGAATACAATCAAGCAATATTTGCAATAGCTCATACCTTAATCAAGAAAACACCACAACTAATGGCGTCTTTCTGTTCTGGGTAGCTGAGGCTTCGCTCTACCCACGTTACAGCTTTGAAACCATGGGTATCTAAAAATAACCTGTGTAAATGAAATCTTAATGAAAATTAAGAAAAAGTTTTTTGTAGGTCAATCAACATCACCAACACGTGCTGAATTATAAGATTGTGTCACGCTAACAGTAGATCCGTGTTGAATGTTCTCTTAAACTTAAAAAAAGAGGCAAAAATGACTAGACTGTGTTGTGGTGAAAATCTTCAAAAGGAGAAAGGCAACATTTAAAACGAACGGAGTTTCTTTAAAAGGCCACTTTCTAAGATACAAACGGAATATCTTTAGCTACAAATTTAAAAGAAATCGCATTTGTGTTTAAAAAAAAATGTCATTATTTTGTGACTTTTATTTCTTACAGTGCACACAAAGAAACTCAGCCTAAAGATAATTTTAAAAGAGTTCCTTGTCAAACAACGTGGGAAAGGTGAATGACAATTGCTAAAGAATCATCACATCGATCAACAGTTGAATCTGACCAAAAATCACTTCAAATGACAGCTCCCGAAACTGTGCCATGTGCTTGCTGGAAAGGCTGCGTTGCAGTAGCGACATTTAGGTTTTCTTGAATGGAAACTTTCTTTAACTGAATGAGTCATGGGATTTGCAGTCGGTTGTTGGATGAAATGTGTTTGTGACTGTAAGGCTTGAGAGTTTTGGTGAATGAAAAACACAATAGCGGCGAAGTTTGAAAACATTGTCACAAACTGCTCAAAGACAAAGATCGATCAGCCAATCATTCAATGAAAGAAATCATACCCTCAACTCTTTTGTGGCCCTCAAACTGCGAACCTTGAGATAGCGGTTTTTTGCATCTTTAGCGCAAGTAATTTCTTGTTTGACTCATTTCTCAAATATCAATTAATGGCTCATCTCTTAAGAAGTGGTCAATGGTGGAACCTATCGACACCAAACTCACTTTGCTGTAAAAAACAACGGTCATACATGCTTTCGAGCAGACAGGTAAAACTTTCTCAAACATTTATTCATTTTGAACAGTACTCACGTCTTGAATTTTTTACTCGAAATTCTTGCTATTGTGCAAACCAATATATAAAGAAGCAAAACATAAACAGTGATTTGCCGCCGTGATTTTAAAGAGCACCATTTGTTTGTTTGAAGTTAGTTTGAGTTGTTTGGATATTAAAGTGCTTTTTACTTTGAAAACCTTCAGTGAACATTTTGCTTTTTTGGTATTTTCTTGAATTTCAGTTATCTGTATTTGTAAAATTTCATCGTATGTGGCAGTTGCAAAGTAGGAGTTTTCTACCGCCATTTCGCCACAAACATCCCGAGTGGATAATGCTCAATAGCCCGAGATAGGGAATCAATCAAATTTCGCCATTTAAGGTTTGTATATACTAATGTCTCATATACATGCTTTTCACCATATATAGAAAACAGCTGCGAAAATCAAAACCAGAGCCGTGTTTAGAAATTTTCCCACCTGAAAAAAATGAAAACAATAGCGGGAAACTCGAAATTTGTCGAGAATAGAAAAATGCCTTAAGACTCAATTCCCAGCAACACTAAATGTGCTGCCACAAAATATGGCATGAAACTATTTTACGGTTAGTACTGCTGTAAGCTGAACTTTTAAAACATTTACTCAACACATTTTGAATTAATTTGTTTACAATTTTATAAAATAAAAGTTTCAGCAGAATGTTTGATTCATATATTCAGTTTGTTTTTAAAAATAACAATTATTCCACTCACGTTTCACGCCTCGTCGGCTATCACCTCATATCCAACGCGCGTTTTTGTAATAATTGTTAATTATTCTTCTTTGCAGAACTAACTTGATAACGGGTACTAGGTTTTAGTAGCAACGTAAGCTACAAGTCGATAACAATGATTGAGATCCCCAATTCCCAACCAAGGATAGGTTCTGAAATGTGTTTGCTGTACATATTGTTCTTAAATCAATGTTCTTGTTTCTATGTGTGGTATCAATAGAATAAAAACTAAGCAAAAGGTGTTGCAATACATGAGTGTGTTGGATAACGAGTTATAAGGAACTAACTTCAGTGTGTTCATGTACAGCGAATAATTTGAAAGCAATGACTAAGGGAGCAAACCGTTCTTTTCTTTTATTCACTCTTTATTGTGAAATTAAAAATTGAAGCTCAGTCAAGTTTAAAAAAATGAGCTACGAGCTCTAGGCCCGGCTTTTCCTAAATTTCTTCTTAACTTCTGGCCAATCTGATCCTCGTCGTTCTTCTAGAAAAAGTAGCACGTAGAAGATAAGGTTAGAACGTTAAAAATTAAACCAAGACAGATAATTGCCTCAGTAACTTCCACCAATGAAATATACATAAAGATTCGGAGGGTGGATGTGTGGAATGTTGTGAATAAATTCTAGCTAAAAAGCAATAACCTTGGCTTCATTTTCCTTTTTTTTCTAACGACTTCATCACAAAGTTGACAATCTGCAATGGCAATTAAAATGGCGGCATAAGTTAGATGACATTAAAAAAGGAACACGAATTTCTTAAAGCCAACATTTTAACCATTTAAAATGGTGCTAAATGCGGTCACAAAGTATTGAAATTTGTATTTCATCCACGCAATCTGAATCAAATGTTTGATGGATTTTAACGCTGCAGCAACTGTCGCACCCATGAATATGTTATTTGGTGGCCTTACCGTCGTTCAGTTGCCCAATGATAAAACGGTTGCTATCGTAGCAGGGTTTAAATACTTTTTCGTGCCACTCCTCCATTAGGTGGCTCTCAACGGAGGGCATGGCCGTTTGAATAGTCTTCAAGTCCTTTACGCGCACTTCTACGCCGTCCATTTTGGCCACCAGCGCTTCCAGGTCGCCTTCGTTTGGACAGTCCAGGTCGATATTAACTTATAAAAATGAGAGAAAATAAGAAACCTAATAGTTAAGTGAATTTTGTTCATTGTTGTAAACCAGTTTACTATTATGTTATATTGATTTTAAACTGTACGTTTTAGCACAAGGTTCGTTAAAAATGATTAACTTGCTTACAAAACGTTTGTAGATATCCTGAAAGTTACGTCGTTTGACGCGTCTTTTCTAAAACTTCAAAACAGTCACTGTGCACAGAGATTATATATCGATATCTGACCTATTGACCAGCACTCTAAGTTTAAATGAATGTACAACTTTTAAGCTTAATAAAAATATAAAACTTTAGAAACCTCTCATCACTTAAGAATTTCCCTTTTCGTTGTCATCTGGTTCATTAGCACGCAGGTTTTGTGTTGAACTTTTAGTCCTATTTTAGCTTTTATGTATGTGCGTTGAAATCATTAAAGCGCCTCTCTTGTGTTATTATTAGTGATATTTGAGATAGTTTGAGCTACAATAACTTAACGCCTACTTTTAGTCGGCGCTTGTGCGCTTCTAACAGAACATTTAATGCTGGGCACGCCAGCTCCCACACATTTCTTTCCATTGGCGTCATTGCAACCCTTTGCAGGACTTGCGCCTGTTACACGATTTCTATTTCTGGGTTGCTACCGAAGTGAAATAGTACCCAGCCATTGTTTTTCTTCCTCTTGAGGTTTTCACTTCCAAGGTCGTCGTTTCTGTGTTTTCAAGGTGCCCAGAATAATCTATAATCCTATAAATACCTATATTTTCAGGGTTGTCCTATAATTGGGAAAAATGTCCTATTTTTTCAGGCCTAAGCTATAAAGTACAAAAGTTTTAAAGAAAGATTTCTTTAAAAGATGTATGTTGCATTTATTTCTGGAATATTCCCCAAGACAACTCAACCAACTAGCTTCCAGGGCCCAAGTTCAAGCACTCGGTTGCAAGACGAGAGAATATACGGGAACTGCAGCTTAACCTAGACCTTTAACAGAAAGTCTTCTTGGAGCACACCAGTTTAAGATGGCTGTCAATTGGACCATCTGTGCGAAGGATCTTGGAGCAATGGAAAGCTATTACAGAATTCATGCACTTCTTAGAAAGTGACCGCTAGAGAACCCCTGATAGTGCAGCCTTCAGGCGAGTCCAAGCTGCTATCGAGAAATCAGATCTATCCTTGCACAACTGAACTTCCTTGCCTCAGCAGTTCCTCTTTAAGAGGATTTCCTGTTAAATTTTCAGCACGATGAACTGCAGATATACATCTTGTATGAGCAAATGGTCAACCTTGTAAGGACATTCCCTCTGAGATTTGACAAGGGAGATGTGGTAAAATCTGTCAGTGATCAAGGGGTGATGAAACTCGAATGTTTTCAGTAAGAATCAGGTAAGTGATGAAGAACTAACCCTGGGGGAACCAACACAAGCAGTGTTGAAGAAGCTCAGTGCAAATCAGCAAAAGGTCGCTTTGCTTGGATTGCGTTCATTTTTTTCTGCTGTATCCAATTTTCTTCTAGCAGTTGAAGGCTTCCCATATCTAACAAGCTTCTGCAATACTCATCGCGCCTAAACCCCGACAGAAGAACTGAGGCACTACTTACAATTACTGAATATATTGCAAAGCAGATTTACATTCCAGATGACGATCTGACATTTCCATATGTGTCAGATGAGTGGAGAGCATATGTGCATGGTGACAAGGTCAAGACAGCTGTTAAGGAAAGCTGGAAAAGAGTATCTCAGCTTATAACAGCAGTTGAAAACGTCAGGTACCCACACCTTGCTAAGGTGGTGAAAGCAGCGCTTGCCCTTCCACACGGCAATGCTGATGTTGAAGGGGGGTTTCAGTTTAACAATCATATAGTAACCCCTGAATGAAGCAAGCTTATGGAGGAAACAATCAATGGGCTAAGATCCACAAAAGATATGGTGAAATTTCCAAACCCCCAACAAATGGGGCCGGATAAAATAACAGTAAACCGTACAGTCCTCTCAAGTGCAAGTTCAGCTTGTTCTGTGTATCAGAGAAAGGCTGAGGAAGAAAAGGAGGAGGAAGAGAAACAAAGGAAATTAAAAAAAGAGAAGAAAGCAGCGAAAAACGAAAGCAGGCGATGGATGAGCTAAGAGGAAAAAAGTCAGTCTTCAGTCAAATGAAGCCTTGTTAAATGAACAGGCAGCCAAGTTTGTTAAGAAATTGGCTGGAGCTAATGAGCTGCTAAAGGATGGAAACACTAAACTAAAGGATTCACTCACTAAGAACGATGAGTCAGGTATTGATGCCGCACAATTAATGATTGAAACAGCAACAAAACAAATGGAGAGATATCAAAACAAACTTTCAGCAGTCAGAACAACAGAGGGTAGTGGAAAGTGTCAAACGTAAACTTTTGGACAAGAGTTTAAAAATCTCTGATAAAGATAGTCAGACTGATTTTGTTTTTGTTGGCATAAACTTAGATTTAGTAACTGACACTTTTGGAAGAGTGATTGAAAGAATGTTTGCACTATTTGGAGCATGCAGTTTGTCTGAACTTTCCTTTCTGCATACACAGTGTTTGTAACTTGACATATCTTGAGGTGAAAATCTCAATAAAATATCATACCCCTCTCCCAATAGATTAAAATTGCTGCTTAAGTAAGTTAAAAATCTTACAATTTATTTTATTTATTTATTTATTTTCAAGAACAACTTACATTATACATAACACACTACCTGCAAATAGCATTGTTAATCAAGGCAGGTAGTGTATGGACTCTTACAAAAAAAGAAAATAATAATAGACGTGATAAATATATACATATATCAATCTAAACCGATAAAATACCTCCGGATTCTGATGTCATCATTTTGGGTTTTCCTTTCAGATTTAATGGCCGATAATGGTGGCATCTTTTTCTGTAAACTTCCAGTGCCAGTAAAGATCACTTACACAAGGCCCTCATCTTTGGCTTCCAGGGCCCTTTTTACTGTTTCAGCTGTGTAGCCGCCACCATGTCGTCCTCATTGTTTTCTTTTAATGTTGAAGGTGGAACAAGTACCTCTTTGTTGTCTACATCGAATTTTGTCTGTCAATAGCAAATAATACGTGGCATTGCGTTTTGGAGGATTTAGAAAACAAGATTTTTGAGAAATATTAGAAAATTTGTTAAAAAAAGGTTTTCTGATTACAATGTTGTGCAACAAGTAAATCGTTTTTGCTCCCTTGTAGTAGTAAATTACTGTTATGAAAGTACACATAAACAATTAAAAGTCCATATAGCAAATGGCAAGAGTATCTGTGATTTCGCACAGGCTGCTCGCCCAGGTTTTAAGGTGAACTCGCCCAGGTTCATCATTCGTTCATTTGAATGAGAAGAACCTACAAGTATGTTGTGTTTACTTTTTCTTGGTTGAACCTATAGGTTGCAGGTAAAAAGACTCTAAGGTAAAAAGACTTTAAAAACAGTCAGAAATGGAATTAATTGAACGCCATAAGCGTAGATGAAGGCCGCCCATGATCGTTAGTGCCTTCGTTCCAATTAAGAACAAAATAAAAACATCGGATAAACAATCCACTTGAAATGAAAGTATCAACAGTGATTCCGTTATGAACTTAAAGAAAGATAAAAGGTAAGAAGTTCACACATTTCACGAACAAAGTACGAACCTGGGCGAGTTCACCTCTGCGGCTAGGGTGAGTCATGTCTTTCCCACTCAACCCACCCGAGATTCTTTTTTGTTGACTACTAGTTTAATCTAAGTTCCACCCACTATTAAAATAGTTGTCGTTTTTTCTTTTCTAATTCATTTTTTTCGAAATTCCTTAATATTAGTTTAATTTTTTTCCAAATTCTGTCATTGGATTTTTTTCTAAATAATCTGGTTTTTGTTTGTCATCTTGAAATCTTGTTTTGTAAGAATATACTTGTTATTGTTTTTACAATTCGGAAGTCCGAAACTAATTAACAGCATCATTTTAATTATTGATATTAAATATCATCAATTGGAACTAGTTGGTCTTTTCAAGCTCTTTTTAAAGTACACACACTTGTTTTCAAATTTATTCTTCTAAATACTTATAGTTACTTACAAGTTGTTTTTGATTCGTAACTTGTCTAACTAATTACATTTCTTTTTGAAATTTATCAAAAAATGTTGTAAATGGAAATCATAAAATTTTTACAAACGTAATCAATTCGAATTATTTTATCAAACTGTATTTCGAGAAACTATGAAAACAAAAATTGATGTATTTTGGTCTACTAACATTAACAAATTTCTTCGTTACACTTCATTTAACCAACATTAACTAACTTATTGCAATGTATTTATTTCGTTATTATAAGAAAAAAGTTATATAACAATTTCGCTCTTGTAATTAGTTTTCCGAGTGAAAAATTTTAATTAAATAATTTGTACTATCACCCCTGCAATAAGTATAAGTTGTTTAAAAAAATAAAGTGAAAAGTAAAAGGAGAACATTTTTTGATTTGGTCATTTGTACTAGCGCCTCTGCAACTAGTACGACTTGTTTTGAAAAAAACCCGACGAAACAAATCGAATTAAAGTAGTTAAATGAAAAGTAAAAGGGTATCAGCGCCCCTGCAACTGATACGAAAAAAAAACGAAGTAAAAGAAGGAATGCAATTTATATATTAGATCAATTAATAATAATCATTTTCTAATCTTTTAAACTGTTAAAAGGTGTTCCATAAATTGTTTTCCTATTGGTTGGTCTCGGAGATTTAATTTTGGGGGTTCCTGTTTTGCTACATTCGTTTCAAATGTAATCTCTTAGTGCTTTCTTTGTCGGTCTTTTTTTTAAAGTTATCTTCCATGTTCGAATTACAAGATAATTGTGCAAAATTTTGCTACTTTGTATTCTTGCCATCTGGAACATCTGATGTCCCAGGTGGTATAACTCGTCAGAGACGTTGTTTACATACTCTAAAGATAAAGAATTGAATATTATTTTTATATGGCCTTTTTCTAATGCACTTTCTGGTCTTGCATTTACTCCTTTTACTGCTTTGATTACTTGATCTAAGTTCCTAATAGCATTTGCTATCTCTGAATTGGCTAATCCCTCACTTCCCCTTAACTTATCTAAATTCTCGTGAAACGTCTGTGCGAATTTGGACATGGCCATGCTTGGCCTTCTCATCCATTCGCAGTTGAATTTGGTTAATCGTCTTTTGAATTTTTCTTCATCCAATTCTTCCGGAAGACCATATGGTCAAAGGAAGTTTTTGCGGGAAGTGGGCACAATACTGTACCCCTTCCCCTTTAGCGGAGTAGCCACACTTCTAAAACAAGATAGGTAATTATGTTATAATAACTATCAAATATGTTGTTTTTGAACTTGTAAATAAAAGTAAAACATTTTTGATTTGAAAATTTCGTTATAGATGTAAAACTACATAAATATTAGACACGTCTTGCCCAATGGAACACAGGTCGCCCCTCAAACACTTAATATTTGTAATTTCACAGGCCGCCCAACATGTTTACACATCTTGCCTAGTGGAACAAAGGTCGACACTCCAACATTTATGTTTATCTTTTCACAGGTTGCCCAAAATGTTTACACATCTTGCCTAGAGGAACATAGTTATCCCTGCAACTGCGACCTGTCTTCCATTAATTAATATGTGTAAACATATTGGACAGGAATCGTACACACTCAAATATAAAAACAGGGAAAATCAATCATGTTTGTCGGAAACAATTATTAGTAAATCCGGAACTACGACGATACCATTTTTCTAAGAAACGACTACTTTAAATATTATCAAAATCTTAAAAAGATCCAAATAGTTTAAAGAAAATCCGACGCAGAATTATAGTGATATCATGTAGAACGTGAAAGAAACGTTTATGTTTACTTATTTTCAGTACAGTATAGCGATTCGGCGTCACAGCATGGGCATTTCTTTTGCCACGCTCAGAACTCAGTTAAATGAAATAATAAAAAATTAATTTCATTGCCTCGAATTCTTTCGGCATTTTCTCGTTACCGTTCTGGTGCATTCAGCATTTTTTTCCCTTTTGCAGGAGTAAGCACTCCTCGCATTCTCAAAACCTCTCTTTTGTACGTTGAATACCACGTTTTTTTGTGTCGTCATACTTTGGCTTGCTTTGCGCAATGCTTTTCTGAAGAACTCTTATCTTCTCCCACAAGTAAGGCATTTCTCTAACTCTGCAATCCGGGTCTTGTTTGGTAGTTGTTCGCTTTCTTTACTGGTCCGGCCAGTTCCTCATCATATGCTTGAACCAGAGGTAAGACAATATTTCCCTTGAATTCTCTTCAAACCTGCGGCCCTTTACGGTATAAAACAGTGTCCGATTAGGGATGACTTTTTTGCTCTTTCGAAAACATCTTTGCAGTCAACAAATTGAAACTCGCGCCATGCTGTTTTTGAATCCGTTTGTTATGTTGCATAATAAATGACTTGATGCACTTAAAGTTCATACTTTACAAATAACAACCACGGTAGCAACACCTTGCATTTCATGAATAATCTCACCTGAATTGAGGCAACAATGGAGAAGTTTTGTAAGTCATCTGATCTGCTTATGAAAGCGCTAGCAAACGACAGGCTTTAAATGCCAGACTTATCTTTTTTTTGGTTTTTTACCGGTTTTGCAACTAGAAGTCACCATGTTTGCAAGAGTGAGCTCTCCCAATTCTCTCTCGCAATTGCTTAATTTGCGTACACAACCACGAAAATCATATCGTAGCGTCATTGCATGTAACCGCGGTACAAAAAATTATTAGTGAGCTTCAGACATTTATTTAATACTGTTTTCTTGCATGTAGTCGTTTCAAGACTACCTGTTTTTGAAACACACTCGACACAACTCAGTTCAATTTTTCTTGTGGGAATTGAAACCGAGAAAATTTTTGATTCATTACTTTTGCTTTCCAATTCTTCCAAAGCATTGCACTTGCCGATATTGAAAAAAAAAGAAAGCCGACGAGGAAACAGTTTCCTGACAATCAAACACAAACATCTCTCCCCTTGTGTTGTAATTGATACTTTTGTCGCTTTTGAAAGTTTTTGAATCATACGCTTGGATTAGGCATGCACGAATGGATAAATGCAACCCAAAGCTTGATATGCAAGATTCAAAAAGTTTATATTCAAATAGAAATAAACATATCTTAATTTCAAACAGACAAACATATCCAAATTTCAAAAAGATTATATTCCAACATAGACAAAACTCCAAAAGTCAAATAGATTATACTCGAACAGATACAAACATATCCAAAGTTCAAAAAGATCGTATCCTTATAAAAAAAAGGGTGCATGGAGGAAAGTTCATTGCTTATGTTTTGGGCTGAATAGATTGGTTAGGTAGCAAGAAACGGATTTGTTATACTCAATGATCAAGGTGACCTCTCAGGAGTCTTATAAAACATGGTGGCATAAACAGAATTTAGAGAGAAAAATGCTTTTTATTCAGCCCTGTCATAAGTAAGGGTACTCCCTTTCAAGATTTCTAGCTGATCCTCTTCTAGGAGCAGGGGTGGGTGTAAAGAGGTGTACTCAAGTCACTTTACTGGTATGCTCCAGAATTTGACAGAACAAAAGAACTGCTGGAATCACTTTCTTGTGTGGTGTCTGCATGATGGTTCAATAGTGTTGACATTTGGCGATGATCTGTTGCAGTTCTCACTGCCCAAACTTGTGAGGAATCTGGTACTGGGTGGTGGATTCGTGGGGGGGGCAGCATTCTAATTTCGTTTGTTAAGGGATGCCACGTAAACAATTTCCATAGTTTTGTTAGATGGCCTCGTTCCCATGGCAAGTGTTGTATTAAATAGCAAATGACATACTGCTTGCCTCTGTCCTCATCCTTTCAGTACACACTTTCGTCCGGGCTTGTGTACTCAGGAATGAAGTCACCCGAACCTCTTCTTTAGTATTATCTTGCCATGCCACTTTCTTGCAAATTTGTTCGATCTGACGTTTTTGAGCCAGGTAGCAACTAATGACTGATTTACTATGTTATTTTTTCACGATTTCATCTCAGCCTTTCTTCTAGGGAAACAAAATTGGTTTTCTGTTAACGGGTAAAAGCTGAGGATGACTCCTGCTGCCACCATAAAAATGCATGCCACATATGCAGTCATTGTTTCGAACTGCCTCCACACATAAGTTCTCATATTGAGGAGGGGCCATTTCTTCAAAACGTGCTTTTCTTTCGGCTGAAGATGGTACACAACATTTTACATTACAGGTATGACAGAAAGGACATTGTGGACAAACTGATAAATAGATGCGAAAGAAACAAAATGGCAACATGAATAGTCGATACAGATGGCTGCCCACAGCTTTTCCATATTCCCAGCATTACATAAATACAATGGATATAATAGATATAGTTTATTTTCACGTCCGCTTTTTTCATTACAAGCTTAATTTTTTATATTTAAATTATTTGTTTCTTTGCTATAATTTGTATTTTAAACTAAATATATTTTCTAGTAAGGAAATGCCTAGCAACTAGATAACCGTAAGGTTTTCGACCCAGCTACTAGTCCTGTGAAATTACATTTTCATTGCAGGGTATTATATATACACCATGTAATGAAGAAACGAGACCTTATTCTAAGGTTTTAATCAACAAAACCCAACTACATGATCAAACATGTCGGACTAGTAAACTAAACAGCTGTACACAATGTTAACGGGCGCAATCGTTCCCAGGCC